>RQWE01000264.1:0-31554 GCA_004028395.1 Leptographium galeiforme
CTCTCCCTCCCCCCCCCCGGTAAAAGCATGTGCTCGAGCCATCCTACGGACGACCCTGGTATCCTGTGCCGAGCGTGTTGGGCGGGCGGGCCAGATACGAGTTACAGGGCATGACCCTGGGGCAACCGGGTCGTCAAGGCGCTGATAAAGCGCGCTGATGTACTTCCAACGGGTCGTCCAGAATCATCGCCATGAGTCCGGCCGGGGGAGAGCGGGGGGAGAGAAAAGAGGACAGGAAGGTAACGAGCACATGGCCCTCGGCGAGACAATCGGTGGCAATGACATGTATAAGCTACAAGTACCACGGCGATCACTCTATGGTGTCAACAGCGGGTGGGGGGCTGGGGGGGGGGGGGAAGGCGGAGGGCGGCGGGCAGATATGACGAGGGTAAACGAGGCAGCCGTCCAGTTACTGAGACCGCACTTTCCCCTCCTCTCCCCCCGAGGCCAACGGATATTTAGTACTGACCGGTGCCCGTGGCCTTTATTTGTGCCCACTCCTGGTCGGGTTTCTTTTATCTTTTTTGGGTATCGGTCTCCTCGTTCGTTTTAATCTTGACCACCGCATCGCGGCTGTTCCCCAAGAGACCGTTCTCCTCCTCCTCCTTCTCTCTCTCTCTCTCTCTCTCTCTCTCTCTCTCTCCTCTCTCGCTCTCCCACCTTCTTCTCGTCGCCCCTCCCGTCTTCTCCCGAAATCGATCACCATGAAGCTCGCCCAAGTCGGTGCCATCCTCGGCCTGGTCGCCATCGACCGCCGCGACCTGCACGAGCTCGAAGCCGACCTGCCAGCCTGCTCGCTGGGCTGTTTCCAGCAGGCGGCCCAGACGTTTGGCTGTGACCCGCGCGACCAGGCCTGCCGCTGTGCCAAGGAGTTCCAGATGGCCACCACGATGGAGCGCTGTCTGCAGCGGTCGTGTTCGAACCAACAGAAACAAGGTGGGTGCAGTGGGGGGCAGAGGAAGAAATAGAAAAAAAAAAAAAAAAGAGCTCATCCTAACATGGCCAGACACTGAGCGCCTTGCACGCCACATTTGCGACATCCAGCTGCAGAAAAACATCTTTTACGAGCGCGACGACACCGTCACCGTCCCCATCGTGGTCCCACGCACCGCCGCCGCCGCCGCCAGCGGCTCGTTCCCCGCCTCGTTTGCTACCGGTTCTGTAGTGCCAGCCGCTACGACGGCCCCGACGGCCCCGACCGTGACCGCCACGCCGGCTGCGGCCGCCACGACGGCCGTCACCGCCGGTGGCGCGATTGCCGCCATCGCCACGCCGGCGGTTCTGCTGGCCGGCGTCGCTGCCGTGGGGATTCTACTGCTGTAGAAGGGTGGTCGGTGGTCGGTGGTCGGTGGTCGTGGTCGGTGGTCGTGGTCGGTTGTCGGGGTGTCGGTCCATGTGTCGTCGCAGTCCAAAGGACAAACTAATGTAGAAGACAGCACAACCTTAAAGTTAATGTAAAACGGTATTGTCTAGGTCTATTGCTCTAATTTAGCCGTGCGTCGTGAGTGAATAGGTTTCGGTCTCGTGCCCGTCTCGTGTCTTTTCCCCCATCTCTTTCAAGAGCCACACTCACGAGTCTTTTCCCCGCAATTCACATGTCTCTCCCCGCCCGTTTTTTTTTCCTTTTTTTTTATCCAGGACCGAACCGGCCCAGCGCACCCTTGCGACCGCCGTCGAAAAAGCTGGCGGTGCCGTCGAGGGCAGCCATGTTCTGGGCGTACTCCATGCCGCGACGGCGCTCGTACTCGACGCGGCGCCAGTCCCAGTCCTCGTCCTCGTCGCCGACCGGCGGCACGTAGGCCGGGTCGAGGTCGGCGAGCACGCCGACGGCCTCGACACCGCCGCCGCGCCAGCCCTCGCCGGGCCGCGGCGGCAGCAGGTCGCTGCCCTCGATCAGGTAGGACGGGTGCACCGTGAAGCGGCCGAGCTTGAAGACGTATTTGCTGATGCCGGTGGCGAGGACGTTTTTCTGCAGGCGCTCCTCGTCGGCCTCGGTCCAGACGGCGCCGTTCTTGGCCTTGGGCGCCGGGCCGGCGCGGTCCCAGGCCGCCGGCCGCACCTTGCCCTTGGCCACAAAGTGGGTGACGACGTAGAGCCACTTGCGGTCCCACGTCAGGATGCGGTTCCACGTCTCGTACGCCTGCAGCGACCCGATCTCGCGGCGGAAGCTGCAAAAGACGGAGCCCAGGCCGACGCCAAAGTTGCCCGGCACGGGCTGGAGCTTGCCGTCGGGGCCCGGCAGACACACCACGGCCGTCTGGCTGTTCTTGCCCAGCGCCGCCACGCCCGGCCCCAGCAGGTACATGACCAGGTGCGAGCGCGCCACGTCCATGTCGGTAAAGTAGGTGCTGTTGGACTTGTGCAGGTTGTAGTCCGTCTCCAGCAGCGACGTCCGGTTCGGCGTCACGCTGTAGTGGAAGAGCGCCCGCCGCGGCAGCGGCTTGCGCGGCAGGGCCACGTGTCGGATCATGGTCGTAAACACGCGCACCGTCCACGCCAGCGGCACCGACTTGAGGTTCACCATCACCAGGCCCAGCAGCAGCAGCCGGCTCGTCCGTCCCGGGCCCGTCGCAAACTCTGCCAGCCATCCCCGCCAGTCCGACCGCCAAAACACCGTGTGGCCCACGTAGGCCACGCCCGCCATGGTCGTCGCGCCAAAGAGCGGGATCAGCACGCCAAAGTCGGCAAGTCCGCGTGCCGAAGCCATTGTCGAAAATGGAGGGGGAGATCGTGAAGAGAAAAGAGGTCGCTCCGTCCACAAGGTGCAATGCCGGCGGGAACCACCCCTCTTGTAGCTGGTCGCCAAACCCGCCGCACCGTCTCCCTTGGCTAGGTAGGGCTCCGCCGCTTCCGTGATCGATTTGCGTGTCCGTTGTCGCGTAGCTTCGTTAGCGATTCGGCAAGGGTACGCGGGAGCCCCAAAAAAAATAAAAAAAAATGCGTATTCGCACTATAGGTACATGGTCAGCTGACCGCCCTGTGATGGGCTGCAAAATCCGGCGGCGGCTGCCGGCAGAATTCATGCTCTTTCCACATTGGGCATGCTCCGGCGCTTTGCCCTTGTATCGGCCGTGCGGACGGCCACATATACACGGCCTGTCGTACCTCTCCGTCCCTTATCTTAAGTCGCCCGCTATCACGGTAAAAACTCTCGCTCGTCCAATCAGGGCTGCCCCCCTGACTTTGGTCCACTGCTGCTGTGCCGAGGCATTTCGTTTTGTTGAGCGCACGGGCCGCCCAACAAAGACGGTGAACGAAAGAGGCGCTTGCAGGTGGGTGTAGGGCAAGCCACGAAGACGATACTGGACGTGGGTCAGTTTGGTGCTGTGGCTGCTTGGCGCCCGCAACTCCGTATGGAGCAAGGCTGCGCAGATTGGCGCCCCACAGTAAGCTTACTGTGATATGTCGGATGCTCCTGCCGTTGTAGTAACAAGCTGATTGTCGTGCCTTCTGAACTGTGCATATCTACGAGTCAGCATATTTTTGATCTTGGACGTTTTCTTTTTCCAGTAATGAGTCTCGCCGTCTTTTCCGGCTTCGTGTTCTTTCATAGGCCATTCCAGCGATGCCTCTCGAGGACCTCTGGGCGACTTCGGGCTGAGAGAGTGCCCAAAGCACCAGCGACACTTTGATTTACGAGTACCAACGAAGGCCCGGCTGGCGACCGACGAGTCGTGGTCCGTGACGGCCAATGTGCTCGGCACCGTGGCCGTGTATAATAGCACGCAGCAGACGGACCCGGCCGGCTGGAACGAGTCCTTCCAGGCCGACTGCGGGGCGGCCAAGTTGGCAGGCTCCTTTGAGGAAACGACAATGTACAATTATGGGGCCGCCGTGCTGATCGATCTCGGGGCACCACGCAATTAAACACGGCAGTACTTTGGCATGGTTCCGGACACCATGCTGAACACATGCGCCAACGCTTCGCAGTATATGCTCCAGTATGATGTCACCCGCCAGCCGTGCGAGGCCACCTGGGTCATCGCGCGGACCAGCCTGGAGCTGCGCAGCGGCTCGTGTCGCAACGGCAGTGCCATTACCAGTGCCAGCAGCCCCGACAGCCGCGCGGCCCTCTTTGACATTAGCCACAACACCAACTGGACCAGCAAGCCCGAGAACCTGCAGATCCCCATCACCGACAACTGGCTCTTCGCTGGCGTGTGGTTCATGTCTGCCCTCCTCGAGATGCTCTCTCCGTTCGCCGTACGGCGCAACGAGTCGGCTTGGCTGTCGCCCTCCTACGCCACAGCCATGGCCTCCATGTTGTGGGCGCGCGTCACCGCCCTCGATGGCGGCTCGAACTCTCCCGGTATTCCGACGGAGCACACGTACTCCATCGACGACTTCTCCGTCTCCTACGCCGACGCCGGCTTCGCCTATTCTGTCAACGACACCGTCTCCTACATACGGCCGATGTTGAAAAGGTCCGGCTGGCTCTACGCTGTCCTGGCTGTCCAGCCTGTCCTCATCGTCGTCACCCTCGCCTCCGTCGCCTGCATGAGCGACACCCCCGTCAACAGCGGCTTCAGCATTGTTGCCATACTGGCCGGCATCGATCCGCGCACCTTGGGCCGACTCGCCGGCGCTGTCCCCAGAGCAGCGGCGCTGCCTCGTCAGGGACGGTCCAGAGGGGGGCTGATGGACGGGCGACAAGAAGCCGATGACGCGGCCACGGAGGCCGCGACAGGTTTCTGCCCGGGCAGCACAGGACGCACAGTAAGCCTCGTCACACTGCCAGCAGCCAGATTAGTCTTCACCCCGAGGAGGGTATCTTGACCGGTCCCCGGTTTCCCCTCCCGGTCTGGGTACTACTATACTAGTACCCCAGACCCCCCGGAAAAGCAACGCACTTTGATCTTTTTCTTCTTTTTCTGCTTGCAGCGAGCACAGCCATTGCGCGACTTGCGACTTGGCCGCGGGGCCATGACGAGGCTCTACCTCGTCGGTTTCTCCGTCCCTCGAGACAGTCGGTACCATGTAAAAATAGACAGGGGGGCTACTGATGAACATCGACGTCTAGTTTAAGCTCTCTCGCCTTGTGGATCACTAGAGAAGCCGCGGGGATTCCTTCCACAACCCGCGGGTTTCCGGCCTGCTGATTGGACCGTCCAGCCTGCCCAGCCCACGCAGCCGCCAGGCATTCCCCACAATTGCGGCCTAGAGCATCGGCTACTTTCTTATGGGGGTACTTGGGGGGGCTCGAAAGGAGGCTGCCTAGAAAGGGCGAGATGAACAGGTCGTTGCGTTGCGCGTACGAGATACTTGAGCACTTTTTTTCCTGCACAGCTCCGGGACTTTGCCAGCGGACGTAGAATACCCTCATCTTGGCACGCAGATCGCGCATATTTTGAAGAGGCAGTGCCGAGTTGCGCAGTCGCATAAGCGCAAACGAGGGCCATGTAAGAACGGCCTTTGAATGATACCGAAGCTGTCCAGGAGGCTGTCCAGAATGCTATATATGATCCTGTTCTGGATCCCGTATAAAAGACCCCGGTTCTCTCCTTGTGCTCTGTGGACTATCCACCAAACCGCTCTCCGCCAACGACTTCACTCAAGACGTTCAACATGGGAGTCGAATGCGACGCCGCGTACCGCAAGGCCGTCTCCAAGCTCTACGAGTACCACCCGTCGACAACGGCGGCCATTGTGATTGCCAGTCTCTTTGCCGGCACCACGCTCATCCACACGTTGCAAATGTACCGGACACGCACTTGGTACCTGAGCGTGCTGGTGATGGGCGGATACTGTTCGTCCCCTCTGTCTCTCTGGCGTCCCCATCGTTGCTAACGGTCTGCTTCGACAGGCGAGGTCGGCGGCTACGTGGCCCGCGCCTTTAGTGCTCGCGAGGCGTTCCAGTGCTGGTCCGCCGGCCCCTTTATCGTGCTGGATGCGGCGTTGATGCTGCTTCTCCTGTACTCGCTCAACTGGTTCCACCCGAGCGAAATTGCCTCCTTGATCAAGGGCCGCGAACCCGTCACCAACGGGCTCCAGATCTTTACCAAGCCAAAGCGGCATGCCGTCAGAATAGACAGCGATACGGAGTTGCAAAGCCTCGAGGCATGACCGAGAGTCGAGGGCGCCCATCATCGAGACAACAGTCGGACCGCCCAAGTACGCCGCGGGCTGATCAAGAGAGGATAAAGAGAAAGACACTTATTGGTAGTTTATTGTACACTAGGAGGCTGTTGTGGAAATGGAAAAAAGAAAACGTTTCTGTGCGCCAGACACTTGAAGAAAAACCCGATCCGTACGGTGCTGTACTTTTGGCAGACGCAACCGTAATCCGTAACGCCAGTTCACAATGCTCTGGGCTGCCGTCGCCGACCGTGTGTTGACACGGTCTCGGCGATGGGCGTGATGGTCCCATCCAGAACGGCCTCGGCACTGCGCCCCCACGGCCCTGGTCTTGGTCAACGCGCCCATCTGCTCGAGCGACCACAGCGTCCTGTCGCCCATGGTCTCGCGGCCAGCCAGAGCTGACCTGACCCAGAGCAGTAGACGGTTGCTGTGTACCCCAATCAAGGGCCTGTGAGACTCTTCTATGCCCGTTCTTTCAAAAAGCTCTATTACGTCGATGCCAGACGTGCCCTTCTCAGTACCAGGCACCGCTGTCGTCCAGGCTGTAAAGGATCCGGCACCGCTGCGTCTGGCACACTTTTTGCCGCTGCAGGTTCTTGAACTTGGGCCCCGTCGGCCCCGAAAGGTAGTGGTACTGGCCAAACAGCCGCCATTGCCGCGGGTCGCGCAGCTCGTACACCTTGTCGCCCCAGGACCCGGTAAAGTGAAACCACGATGTCGGCGCGTCCGCGTTGGAGGCGGCCGGCGTGAGACTGTCCAACCGAGAAGCCGTCTTGCTCTCTTCTTCTTTATCCTCCCCTTCGCCCCCCTCAACGTAGTCGTAGAAATAGGCCAGGTTGTTCTTGGCCGGATCCCAGAGCGGACCTTTGTCCGTAACGTCCTTGAGCATCTCAAAGGGCAGCACGTACGGGTGCTTGCCCGGGACGGCGTACATGGCGTGGCTGCCGACGGCCGAGTAAATCACCGGCCGCGCCGGCAGCGGCACACTGTCGCGGTCTCGGTCCTTTTCGCCGCGTTTCGGATGGAACTTTTCCAGCGCGCTCCACGCAAACGCCTGGCCGCCCTCGTGCTCGCTGAGGAACAGCGCCCGCGGCACGCCGCTCTCGAACCGGATCATGCAGTGTTCCCAGTCGCCCACATGGTTGCCGTAGCGCACGCCCAGGACCGTCTGTCCCAGGTTGTAGCTGTAGAAAAAAAACCAAAAGGCGTCCAGGATGCCCGAGCCCTTGTCCACCATGACGAGAATGGCCGGCGCGTCCGAGTAGCCGCTGGCATCGGGCTTGTGGCCCTGCGGCAACACCATCACGGGCTCCTGCGGCGTCGTGCCATCGACCGGCACAAGAGGGTCCACAGCCGTCTTCGCGGCCGCCATGGCTGCGGCCACGGCAAGGTCAAAGCTGGACGAGCTGGCTTCGTGCAGCTCGTCGACCCGCAGACGGTGTGCACGGGTGTCGGCGGGGCCATCGAGGCGCGGGTGGCGGTTCAGGCTTTCCACCTTGCGGGGGTCTGAAATCAGGTGGAGCGGGTGATCCTGGTCGACCTCGAACCAGCTCGAGCCGTCGGGGTACCGTCGGCGGCCATCGACGGGGGTGTCGTGGGCGATACCCGTGTCGCGGGTGTCGTCGGCAGTGTCGCCGTCGTGATCGCCAAAAGGCACGGGTCGGTTGGCCCGGCTGAGGAGCCAGTCCGGCCGGTCCTCGACGTCGTCGTTGCTGGTGAGGTATGTATGGTTGGCCACGTCGTTCAGCTGGGCCAGCGTGTCGAGCGACAGCGTAAAAGGGAGGTCGAGAGCCGAGCCGTTGGCAAAAGCTTGCATGTGCTCGACGTGCTCGGCAATGTGCGACGGCCAAAAGTGCTCGTCCGAGTAGAGGTGCACCAAGGGCGCGTAGGCAAGGACGAAGTCGGGGATGGCCTTGGGGCCGTCCTGCCGCCGCCGCATCGCGGGCGCCGCCGTCTGTCGCCGCGCCATCTCCCAGCTCTCGTCGCCTCGGGACTCGCGCATGTGCCAGCCATGACGGTCGACGGGGGACGACAAGGATCGCAGCTCCAAGCGCAGCTCGCCGTCCCTATCGCCGTCGGTGTCGTTGCTCGGTGGCCGGTTTGTGCCCGCCGGAGGGTCCCATCGCAAATGGTGCACGCCGCAGAGGCCGAGCCATCGACAGGCCTGACGGTCCAGCCAGTACGGACTGCTGTCGACCCAGGCCTTGTCGCGGCGCTTCTGCTCGGGCGACGGTGGTGTCGGGTTCAGCAGCTGCGGCAGCAGCCAGAGCGTAAAGACGAGCAAGCCTAGACAGCCGGAGAAGATGGAGAAACGCCGAAGATGCATGTTGAAAAGGCCCCCGAATCAAGAGTTGCTGTCTCAGCCACAGCCAGACGGGATGCTGCTGCTGGCGGAACTAAAAGACGATTCAGACAAGGGAGACTGGAAGAAACGCCAAAGGCCTGATAAAGCTGCAGAACGACACAAAGATCGAGGACGAGACCCAATGGAAATTGGGAATGGCCATGCGGAAGAGGCGGCTAAAAAGACAGGATCCACTTGTGCTTTTGCGTCGAGGAAATGTCGGCCCTGTCCCAGACAAGAGTCGAAAAGGAAGCGACGGTCAGCTGTCAACAGCGAGACCAATAAAATTTCGGGGCCGCGACGCATGGGCAAAAGTCTACAAGGAATGAGAAAGCGCCCCGACGATCGCTGCCGCCCCCCGGGTGTTGGAGAAAAAAAAAAGGCTGTGTCGGGGCGGCTGGGGGGGTGCCAACAAAGTCGCAAGTGGCGGGTCCCCACAAATCACCAACAGACAAGACCGTAAAGCCGACCGCCAGTTTCCTAGACATACAATGGGCAGAACCCGCCCCTCCTCACCGCCTAATGCAGTGTCCTGTGCTGTGATGAGCCAGCCGGAAGGCGCCACGCGGTGCCGAACTATTTCTGCGTGTGGTGGTATTCTCGTGCCAGCGTTGGCTGATCATGAGGCAATGAAAGGCTGTCGCTGTCTGCGGCCTCGGCTTTTTGGTCTTGGTGCGAAAGGACACGGCTATCCGGCAGTCCCGCGAATGCTCCGTACCTGATGGCGAAGGAGCAGGAGTACAAGTGCTCGTACCTCGTAATCCGTAGCCTTGGCAACGTTCGGGTCCGCCGGGCGGAACCTCCAACGGCAGTTGCTGCCTGGCCCAGAAATTCTACACGGAAAAGTAAGACGTAAGACGAAAACACCTGCGACATGCCTTGAAACTGCAAATGCGCAGCGGAACGCACGGGCCCAGTGATTACAATCACGTGAAACAACCCATGGCGCCAGGACCACACCGCTACGGAGTACTGGCCTCGGGAAACACAACCAGGAGAGACTCGCTGCCCCACTGGACAGGTCATCTGCTCGGCCTTTTCTCACAAGAGGCTGGGGAGGTATGGATGTGACCAGCCGACCGAGAATGCAGGCCAAGGGCCAGGAGCCGGCGCTACTCGGCCTCGCATTGGCAGCTGAAACCCGAACAGAACAGCTGCGCGGCAGGTGACTCAGCGCTGCACCTGTCAGACTATTGATTTTCGAGTACTCCGTATCACTCAAAGGAAAAAATGGCCAACAGCTCAAAATCCTGTGTTGGGCTTCTCCCTGTCCACGTGACATTGGCACGGATACTTCGGCCACGCACGCTCCACATTTCGCCGGCACTGTGCTTACCAATTCTCAGTCGTCGCCGATGGATGACGACCACAGTGCCCTGTGGTCGTCGTTGAACACAGTGGTGATTTGAACGCCAAAACCTGTTGCAGCGTCGAGGTGGCTGTCCTGCAGACAGCTCTCCAATGGATCGCCAAACCGGTGAGACTTTGTCAAAGAACAAAGCAGCGTTAAAGTGTAACCTCAATGAACCATCGGTACCAAAACACAACTCTCAAAAGGAGAACATGTCTGTTGGTAGTGTGCGATGCGACCGTCGACGAGGCGCTGCCACAACCGAGTGTGTTGTCGCGCGGTGAATCCAAAAATGACAAGCCTGTCGGCTCTCCGACAAGCGTGCGGTCTTGTCTACCCGGAGCTGGACAAACCGGAGCAATGCGATTGGCGAGGACTTGAACTGCTCAACTCATTTTTGTCAAGCTTATGGCGCAAGGAAGGCGCCAGGAAGCTTAAGAAGGCGCAAGCTGGACCGGTCGCGACTGGCTCGCGTCCGGCTGCGGGACCCCTGTCGCCGGCGATGACGGCAGCAGGACAGTCCGAGAGCGGCCAATCCACAGCTCTTTTTACCATTCCTAGCCTGCTCCGCTTGTCCGATCCTGTCTGGAAATGAATTGAAGCTCGAGGCCGTTTTTCCGAGCCGTGGTTGTATCTGGGCCGCGGCGTCTCTTGTATCCGGCGTGAGCGGCCAATGGTACGGAGGAAGGAACGGCTGTCCGTCACTTTCCTCTCGCGGGACGGTGCCCCCTATCTAAGCTCCTTCAAACCGCCCTGGGCCACACCTGGTCGTGGCTGCCATTTTCCTTATCATGTTAGTGGGCTCTGGGGGGGGGGGGTGTGGGACGGCTTCCATCGTGCCTTCTCATTGGGGCAGGTAGGCTGGCCATCGGTGGATCGCGGCAAGCCTTGGCCTAGTTGGGTGAGCTTTGCTTCAAAAAGAGACGGACCAAACCGTTTGGTCACATCAAAAGGCCCGCATGGATTGGCGATTGCAGACGATTGCAGCCCCATGGCGGGTCCGTCCCAAGCGCAGACAGGCCGCGTCCGGAGGACGGAGCATGAGATGGACGCGACCTTGCGCAAAAAGCCGGGACGAGTTTCGAGGGGGAAAATGGAGATTGACGACCAGAAAACGAGATCTTGTTTTTCGAGACAAAGCCTTACCGTCTCGAAAGACGTCAGGGGTCTGCTGAAGATCTCGATCTACAATGACGCTGCCATTGGCCATGGATGCCCAGGCGACTGCCTGGCTCGGCGCCCTGGCTGTCTCGGCCACCGTGCTGGCCTTTAAGACGCGGGCTTGCAAACCCGACGAGACGCCTGAGGGTTACATACGAACGCCCATCGGTTACAACTTGCTGCAGCTGGCCGCCCGGTCCGTGCTGCTGGCCGTGGCCATGGTCGGCCACGTCCGGGAGGGCTCGTCGAGCGGGAGCGAGGTGGCCGCGCTGGCCTACGTCTTCGCCCTGGACCTGACTCGAGTGCTCCTGGCGGCACGCCAAACGAATCTACGGTCGGCCCTGGCACACCACGCCAATCTTTTCGTGTTCGCCGAGGCCGTGGCCGCCGCGGTGCAGCTGTCGCCCGCCTTGCTGCTGGTGCAAGAGGCGCCGCCTCCCGTCCGCCTCTGGCTCGCTCTGAAATTCGCGTCGGCCGTCCTCGGTCTCGTGGCCGCCTTTGTCTCGCCGCGCGAATGGAAGCCTCCGCCCATGTCGTTTGGCCTGGCCCAGCGCGAGCGCGCAGAGCCGAGCCCGGAGCAGACGAGCTCGCTCTTTTACCTCCTCATGACCTACGGCTGGCTGACCAGCATTGTCCTGCGCGGCTGGGGCCGACGGCTGGTCCTCGACGACGTCCTGCCGCTGCCCGAGTACGACGAGCCGCTGCTGTGGCGCGAACGCATCCTCGAGGCGCGCCGACGGTACCGCACCACGGCCAAGACGCTCGCCTTTGCGCTGCGCGACAACATTGGCGCCATGGTGCTCCTGGCGGCGGCCACGGCCGTGATCGAGTTTATTGCGCCGCTCGCGCTCTACCGGCTTCTGCACCACATCCAGGAGCCGCAGCGGTCGACGGTGCGGCCGTGGGCCTGGGTGGCGCTCATGTTTGTCGGGCCCGTGCTGCGCTCCATCACCTACCAGCAGTACATTTTCAACAGCATGCGCCTCTACGTCCGCCTCAAGATCTGCCTCGTCCAGGAGCTCTACGGCAAGGCCGGCCGCTGCTTCGACTCGGACGCCACCAGCCTGCCGGCCCAGGACAAGGGACTGCCGACAAAGGGCGGCGCCGACGCCAAATCCGACAACGTGACGACGCTCATCGCCTACGACGTGGAGGCCATTTGCAACTCGCGCGACTTTATTCTTGTGTGCTCGTCGAGCCCGATCCAGATCACCATGGGCCTCGTGTTTCTGTACCTGCTCTTTGGACTGTACTCGCTGGTGGCGCTGGTCCTCCTGGCGGCCTCTTTTCCGCTGGCGGCTCTTCTTTCGCGGCTCATGTCCCGATTGCAGCGGGAGCTGATGAAGCGGACCGACATGCGCGTGTCGTCCATCTCGGAATACCTCACGTCGATCCGCACGATCAAGTACCTGGGCTGGGAGCCGATCATGGCCGGCCGCATCAACGCGGAGCGCCGTGAAGAAGAAGAGCAAATTTGGTACCGCAACCTCTCGACTGTGGCCGTCACCGTCCTGGGCGACTTTGTTCCGCTGCTGGCCCTGTTCGCCATGTTTGCGACGTACACGCTGGTGGAGGGCCAGCCGCTGACGGCGGCCAAGGCCTTTACGGCCGTGTCCATTATCGAGACGCTGCGGCTTCAGTTTGTGTGGATGGCGAATGTGACGCGGAGCTACTCGCAGGCCCGTGTAGCCTTTGCGCGAATCGACAAGTTTGTGAACAGCGAGCGGGAGACGTCGCCGCACCCGGCCGGCGAGCCAGGCTTCCACAGCGCCGTGTTCCGCCGAGCCCTGGCCGAAGACGCCTTCCGGCTGTACATTGACTGCAACTTTGTACCCGGCGGCCTCAACGCCATTGTCGGAGCCTCGGGCAGCGGCAAGTCGACTCTGCTGCTGTCGCTGCTGGGCGAGACGGTCCTCGAATCCGGCAGCGCATCGTGTCCGTCGCCGGTGGCCTATGCGCCGCAGATTCCATGGCTGCTCAACGACACGATCCGTGCCAACATCCTGATGCACCAGGAGTTTATCGAAGAACGTTACAAGCGAGTTCTGCATGCCTGTGCGCTGCTGTACGACCTGGAGAAGCTGGCGGAGCGAGACCTGACCGAGGTCGGCATCAACGGGTCCAACCTGTCCGGAGGCCAGCGCCAGAGGGTGTGTCTGGCGAGAGCGCTGTACGCGCAGTCGGACCTTGTCGTGCTCGACGACGTCTTTTCGGCTCTGGACTCGGCGACGCAGAAGCACATTTGGGACTTTTGCTTCTGCAGCGACGCGATGATGCGCGGCCGGACGGTGATTTTGGTGACGCAGTTCCAGGCGGCCAAGGAGTCGGCCGATCTGCTGGTCGAGCTGGTCAATGGCCGGGTCGCCACGCTCGTGCGGCGCACCGAAGGGACGAGGAGGATGCCAATGCCGCCAATGTCGGCCGAGGCTGTCAGGACGCCGCCTCCGGTGCTGAGCTGGCCCCTGGACCAGACGGAAATGTCGGCGTTTCACCACACGCGGGCCATCGAGGCCAAGATCAACCAGGAAGTGGCTGGCCAGGGACGCAACGCGCGGACTCTGTTTTACGATTACATGTTGCTGTTCGGGGGCCACAGTCGAGCCATGGCGGCCATGGCGTTTTGCCTGTTTTTGCAGCTGGCCTTTTTCTTCCTGCCCATGTGGCTGTCGGTGTGGGTGGGTGCGGCCGAGCCGGGCCTGGCGGGCGGCCACTCGACGGGCTACTACGTGTCGGTGTACGGGGCCATCCTGGCGTCGTTTCTGGGCTTCTCGGTCCTCAGCCAGGTGTACATGGCAAAGGGGGCGTGGCGGGCGGCCCACGTGATGCACGAGAAGCTGGTGTCGGCGGCGATGTGGGTGTCGGTGCACTGGTACGACAAGAACCCGCCGGGCCGGTTCATCAACCGCTTCTCCAGCGACGTGTTCTCGATGGACTGTCTGATGGTGGACTACCTCCGCACGGCGGTGGACACGGTGTTCCGGTTCCTGCTGCGGCTGACGGCGATCGGGTCGATCATGCCCGTGTTTGCGATTCCGGCCGGGCTCGTGTGTTCGGTGGCGCTGCTCTGCGCGGAGATGTACACACGGGCGCACCTGAGCGTCAAGGCGCTGGCGTCGGCGGCGCAGTCTCCGATCTTTACGTTTTTCGTGGAGAGCATGGCGGGCCGGGCGGTGATCCGGTCGGGTCCTGGCTTCCAGGCGGCCTTTGCGGACGATCTGGCGCGGCGGATGCGCGTGTTTGCGCGGGCGGCCGAGACGCAGTACTCGCTCAACCGGTGGATCTGCGTGCGGGTGGACGGCTGCGCGTCGGTGATTGCGCTGGCGACGGGCGTGATTGCGCTGTCGTACGGGCCCGAGGTGTCGGCGGGCCGGCTGGGCTTCTCGCTGACGAGCGCCATCGGGCTGGGCCAGACGATCCTGACGCTGATGCGCAGCATGAACGACCTGGAGTCGGAGCTGAACTGTTTCCACCGGGTGCGCGAGTACGCGTCGCTGCCCCACGAGGACGAGGCGGTGGAGGACGAGGCGGCGGAGGACAAGGACGGGGCCGCTCTGACAGCTCTGACAGCTCGGACAGCTCGGACAGTTCCGACAGCTCCGACAGCCCCGACAGCTCCGACAGCCGTGCCGGAGCACTGGCCGTCAGAGGGCCGGGTGCAGTTCCGCCACGTGTCGGTCAAGTATGCGCCGGACGGGCCGGACATTCTCAAGGACGTGTCGCTGACGGTGGCGGCGGGCGAGCGGGTGGCGATTGTGGGCCGCACGGGCAGCGGCAAGTCGACCATGGCGCTGTCGCTGCTGGGCTTCACGCGCATCACGGCGGGGGCGGTTCTGATTGACGGGGTCGATCTGGCGGATGTGCCGCTGCGGGTGCTGCGGCGGCGGCTGACGATGATCCCGCAGGAGCCGGTGCTGTTTGGCGGCGACGTGCGCTTCAACCTCGACCCGGCGGACGCGTCGACGAGCGCGCAGCTGCGCGAGGCCATGGGGGCGTGCAGCGTGATGGCGTCGCTGTCGGGCGGCGGGATGTGTGGCATAAACGAACAGGTGGTGCGGGCGCTGGACCTCGACACGGCGGTGGCGCCGCAGGGGTCCAACTTCTCGGTGGGCCAGCGGCAGGTGCTGAGCCTGGCGCGGGCGACGGTGCGGCGGTCGCAGGTGGTGATCCTGGACGAGGCGACGGCGTCGATGGACCACGGCTCGGATGCGGCCATCCAGGCGGTGCTGCGGTCGGCGTTTCGGGGACGCACCATGATCGCCATTGTGCACCGGCTCTCGACCATTCTCGACTACGACCGCGTGATTGTCATGGCGGCCGGCCAGGTGCGCGAGTCGGGGCCGCCGGTGGCGCTGTACCGGCAGGGCGGTCTGTTCCGGACCATGGTGGAGCAGAGCATGGAGCACGGCAAGGGCAGCGAGTGGACGGCCGACAAGGTGGAGGAGCTGCAGGGGGGGAAGAAGTGAGGCGAGGGAGTTTGGCAGTCACTTTGCGGAGTATTCATAGGAGCCAGACGTGATGATATTCTCGTGTCTGCAGGGAGGCCGTCAGGCCCATGCTGAGCAAGTATTGTGGACGTGCTGAACGTGCTGGACGTGCTGGACGTGTTGGACGTGCTAGACGTGCTAGACGTGCTGGACGTAAAGCTGGTTCTATTTTGGGGGCCAGGGACATTAGGTCTACCAGAGGGTGTGCACTGTCTGCAGCCTAGATTACTTGACTGTGATGTCATCTACTCGCGGTTGTGGATTCTGCAAAACGCTAGACCAGCCCTCTTTCTGCGAGCCCGCCTACCGCCTACTGGCTCTGCGGACTGTCCGGGCTCTGTTGGCGGCGGCGGCGGCTGGCGCGCTCGCGGTAGCGCTCAAACTGGGCGGCCTTTTTGCGGCGCAGGCGGTCCTCGTCGGCGTCGTCGTGGACGGCGTTGAGGCGGGTGTCGACGGCCTGGACGGTGACGACGTCGCGCTCGCCGCGGGCGTGCTTGGCGGCCATGAGGCGCTCGAGAAAGGCGGCCTGGCGGTGGCGCTGGGCGGTGGCGCTGGCGGCGACGGGGATGGCGAAGCGGGGGGTCGTAGACGTGTCTTTTGTGTCGTTTGTGTCGTTTGCGTCGTTTGTGTCGTTTGTGTCTTTGGCTTTGAAAAGAGTGTCCGACCGCCACACATCCGGCTGGCGCAGCGTGACGGGCGTGCAGGCGAGACGGGCGGCCGAGGCGCCGAGGAGATCCACGTCGGGGGCGAGACGGCGGGCGAAAAGACCTGAATGAGGAGCCGAGGACGCCTCGGCAAAGAGCATCTCGGTGCCGACGGTCTCGGTCCAGGCGGCGGCAAAGACGGTGCCGCGGTACGAGAGCAGCGGCTGGGCAGCGTGCAGGTCGAGGATCTGGATCTTGTCGCCCTCGGCCGGGGAGGGTTCGGGGTCTAGGTCGGGGCCGAGGTCGGGGTCGAGGTTGGGGTCGAGGTTGGGGTTGCCGACAGGGTGGCCGTCTGGGTCAAGACCCGGGTTAGACGGCTTAGGGTGGGCGGCCACGGGCTCGTCGGGATCCGAGGCATCGTCGAGGGCGTCGGCATCGTGCAAAGGGTTCATCCAGGAGCGGAAGCCGGCGCGAGTGTTGTGGATGACATAGTCCTTGCGGCGGCGCAGCAGCTCGGGGACGGACAGGTCGAGCGTGATGAGATGGGTCTGGAGGTGAGCGGGGGGGGGAGAGGAGGAGAGGAAAGGAGAAGGGGGAGAGAAGGGGGAGAGAAGGGGGAGAGACAAGAAACAGGGCCGAATGGACGCACCTCCGTTTCCGTGCTGGAATACTCATACTCCCATTCGTCGTCGTCGTCGTCGGCCGTCAGCACGGCCGGGCGAGCCGCCACCGACGCGTCATCCATGGGCACGGTAGAGGCGGCGTCGGGTGCGAGCGTGGGCGGACGGCATTGGAAGGAGAGGAGACCAATGGGGGAGAGAGAGAGACTTTTTGTCTCGCGATGGCGAGGCTGGATTGAGCAAGAACGTCTGCAGGCGCGTTGGGCGGTGAGCCCTGACAAATGGGGCGTGGAGGGGCCGTAGGCGCGGCAGAAAAAAAACGCCCCCCCCCCAAAAACGGCCCTTTAAAAAGTTGACTCACGGATTGACTCACGGATTGGCGCGACGAACGACTTGACGGAGGCCGATCGACGCTGCGACCGCTGTGACTGCCGTGACGATGCCGACGGTGCACCTGCTCGACTATGTGGCGGGCAACGTGAGGAGCCTGGTCAATGCGATCGAAAAGGTTGGATTCGAGGTGGAATGGATCCGCAGTCCCGAGGAGGTGGTCAAGGCCGAGGTGAGCGAGTAGAGAGGAGGGAGGGGGAGAGGGAGGGGGAGGGGGAGGGAGAGGGAGTCCGACAGAGTGTGTAGAGTCCGAGACCGACACTGACGACCCCAGCGCCTCATCCTCCCCGGCGTCGGCCACTTTGGCCACTGCCTGTCGCAGCTCGCGGCCGCCGGCTACCTGCCGGCGATCCGCGCGCACATTGACGCCGGCAAGCCGTTTATGGGCATCTGCGTCGGCCTGCAGGCGCTCTTCCGCGGCTCCGACGAGGACGCCGCCTGCGGCGGCCTGGGCGTGATTGACGGCGTGCTGACGCGCTTTGACGACAGCGACAAGGCGGTGCCGCACATTGGGTGGAACGATGCCCGGGTCGAGGGCAGCGCCACGGCACTGGCGGGCGTGCGGCCGTCGTCAAAGTACTACTACGTGCACTCGTACCAGTACCGCTACCGGCCCGGCGAGCTCGAGGCCCAGGGCTGGACCGTGGCCACGGCCACGTACGGCGCCGAGACCTTTGTGGGCGCGCTGGCCCGGGGCGCCGTGGTGGCGACGCAGTTCCACCCGGAAAAGAGCGGCGTGGCGGGGCTGCGGGTGCTGCGGGCGTTTCTGACAGGTCCCGCCGAGACCGGCCCGGAGACGACTCGGACGACTCAGACCACCCGCCCCGGCCTCACCCGCCGCGTCATTGCCTGTCTGGACGTGCGCGCCAACGACGCCGGCGACCTCGTCGTCACAAAGGGCGACCAGTACGACGTGCGCGAGTCGACCGCAGACGGCGCAAACGGCCAGGTCCGCAACCTCGGCAAGCCCGTCGAGCTGGCCGAGCGCTACTACGCCCAGGGCGCCGACGAGGTCACCTTTCTCAACATTACCAGCTTCCGCGACTGTCCGCTGGCCGACCTGCCCATGCTCGAGGTCCTGCGCCGCGCCTCGGCCACCGTGTTTGTGCCGCTGACCGTCGGCGGCGGCATCCGCGCCACCGTCGACGCCGACGGCACCCCCGTCTCGGCCCTCGACGTGGCCGCGCTCTACTTCCGGTCCGGCGCCGACAAGGTCTCCATTGGCTCCGATGCCGTGCTCGCTGCCGAGGCCTATTACGCGGCCGGTCGCCGCCTCGACGGCTCCACCGCCATTGAGCAGATTGCCGGCGCCTACGGCAACCAGGCCGTCGTCGTCAGCATCGACCCGAAGCGCGTGTACGTGGCCGATCCATCATCATCTTCATCGGCCAAGGTGGCCACGGCCCATCACGTCATCAGCACCCAGTGGCCCGGCCCAGACGGCCAGACCTCGTGCTGGTACGCCTGCACCGTCCGCGGCGGCCGCGAGACCCGCGACCTCGACGTCGTCCAGCTCGCCGTCGCCGTCGAGGCCATGGGCGCCGGCGAGCTGCTCCTCAACTGCATCGACCGCGACGGCTCCAACGCCGGCTTCGACCTCGAACTCGTCCGCCAAGTCAAGGCCGCCGTCCGCATCCCCGTCATCGCCTCCTCCGGCGCCGGCTGCCCCCAGCACTTTTACGACGTCTTCCAGCAGACCACCACCGACGCCGCCCTCGGCGCCGGCATCTTCCACCGCGGCGAGTACTCTGTCACCCAGGTCAAGGACTACCTCGCCGAGCACGGCCTGGTCGTGCGCCAGTTCGAGGGCGACTTGTAGACGGGTCGAATCAGTCTGTTGATTATGTAATCAAATGATATCAAAACGAAGAGGCCGGCCGCGGCCTGTTTCAGTGCCTTTTAGTGCCTTTTAGTGCCTTGTGCGCACTTTCGTCCTTGCGCTTCTGCCCTTGCTGTCCGTCCTTCCAAAGCATCCACGCCCCCTACAGCTCCATCCCCATAAAAAGCCACGCCGGGCTCGTCACGTCCACGCCCTTGCCGCCCGTCCACGCATCCAGCGTCGTGGCCGAGAAGCCCGCCCACTGCAGTCCCTTGACGAGCGACGCCAAATCGCCCGCCGACGCCTCGCGGTCAAGGCAGAGCATCACCTGCGAGCAGCCAATGGCCGAGTCGGCCAGTTCCAAGAGGGCCATGAGTCTGTGGTTCGTTAGGCCAAAAAGAAATGTGGAAAGGGGGAACCCCCAAAAAAGGGGAAATACGTACGCCTCCTTGAGGTCCCGCCCCATGACGCTCTGGTCGAAAAAGGCCACCAGCGTGCTGTCGCCGCCGAGGTCCTCGCACAGGAACCCGCGGAAGCTGTTGCCGCCGGCGTAGTCCCACACCTCGAGCCACGCCGTGATGGCCGAGAACCCGTCGGCCAGCCCGGCCGTGTCCGTCACCGCCGTCGAGGCGGCCGACACTGTGGACACGCGCGACACGGTCGACACGGCGGACCCAGAGGACAGGGCCGATCTCGCCGATCCCACCGATCCCACCGATCCCGCTGATCCCGCCGATCCCACCGACATGGACCGCAGGTGCCCGTAGTCGCTCGGCGACGCGTACGGCGACCCGTCCACATCTCCCTCGGCACCCACGTTGTGGTGCACGTAATGGTAAACACCCGTCAGGCTGGAGCCGCTACCGGCCGTGTTCCGCTCACCCTGGAACACGGCTTTCATGGTCTCGCAAAAGAATCTCTCACATTCTTCCCTGATTCGGAGTGCTGCCCCCCCTCGACGGCCCGGTCGAGTGTTGTGGCTGCTGCTGGTACTGCTGCTGGTGCTGCTGCTTCTGCTGTGCGAAGCGCCGCCGCGCTTCTTGGGAAACAGCGCCAGCTCATTGGTGGCAGTAATGGCCGCGAGGGGGGGGCTTGATGGCGGCGATGGTAGTCCTGAGGGGGGGACCTCAGGAATACCACTCGGCCCCGGTAAGAGTGGTAGTGCAGTAGTGGAAGCCGCGCAGCGACGAGGCCGACGCGTCCACCACGTAGCAGCTGGCAAGGACATCGGCCCGGCGGCTGACGTCCTCGCCATAACTACTACTCGACTGCTGTTTGGATTTCATGGGCGCCATTGTGATTCGGAGGAGCAATTGCGGATGCAATGGTGAAGGATGGGTGAATTCGGAGATTCGAAAAGGGTTGACTAGTGGTGGATAAAGGGCGATTGGAATGGTTTCGTGGTGGCAGGTTGATGATCTCGGATGTCTGCTGGTTACAAGATAGCGTGTGTTTTGTGTGGAAATCCGGAGAAAGTTTTTGGAAAAGAGGAAATTCCCAGACATTGGACAAAAGGCTGTGGGGTCGCCACCGACCATCACGTGCGGTCGGTTGCCCGGCCTCGTGCGGGGCTCTGCGCCAACCAGAAGACTGGAAAAAGTCCGCAAGTGGCGGTGTGGCAGAATGGCAGGCTATTCATGGCCGTCCGGGGGGGACACCCGGTCTTGGCTCTCTCTGTCCGTCTTTGGTTCTCGCCGCCAAAAAAAAAAAAAAAAAAACCCGGCCGAATGAGCAATTGCGTTGGGGTAGCACACAAACAAAAGCTCCGTCGTCCTCCGGGCCGATCGGCCACTCGTTCTCGACTTGCTCGTTTCTCGCTCTCCTGGCGAAGCACGCAAATGGGATCGGCCATTTCGCCTGACCGCCCTTGCTGCACAAAAGCGGGGGCTGTCACCAATCAGCACCCAATGCCACCCCACCATGTTTTGGCCGCCTTTTTTTGCCTTTTTTTTTGCCGGCTCTACCCATCACTTGTTACAGATAACAGCGTACGATTACTGTAGGCCCCCCGGGTTTCTGCCGCTTGACCGCTTTGGGCAGCGTCACACTGTAAAACCACTTGTCGATCGCCGTTCCTGTGACCCTTTTCACCCCTCCCTTCTCGTCTGCCGGCGCTGCCGCCCGCCACGACCCCCCGTCACCTCGATCTCGCGTTGTCGGTGGTGTGAAGGCGCTACCACCCCCCCCTCCCTCAACCTGGCCCTGACGATTGCCGCCTGATGTTCTTTTCTTGTCTTGACCTTCTTTTCGCCCATCCGACTGCTCCGACGGTTTCTGAACTCGATTCGCTTCTTTATTCCGTCTTTTCGCTTTCTCGCCTTGTCCCCCTTTGCTCTTCTTTCTTGTACATCGTCTGCTGGATCCAGACGACCTCACGATTCCCCGCCCTCTTGATTTTCGCCCCCGCCCTCACTTTGGCCATGTTTGGAAGCACGCCTCCGTTCGAGTACGACCGTCCGTTTGCCACCTTTTTGGTGCCCGTGCTGCGGGGTCCGTGGCGCCGCCGGTGCAAGACGCGTTCCGGCTCGAGTTCCAGCAGCAGTTTCGGTTCGAGTGCCGGCTCGAGTGCGGGCTCCTATGACGAACCCATTGCAGACGGCAGTCGATCGAACCGCTCGAGCGTGGCCTCGGCCGTGAGCTCCGCCAGCAGCCAGTCGGTCCCGGTGCCGCCGTCCGGGTCTGGGTCTGCACCGTGGGTGGCGTCGTCCCTGTGCTCGTCGCCGGGCTCGCTGGGCACGTCGCCGTGGGAGCGAGGCGCCTGGGGCTGGTCGGCCCACGAAGAACAAGAAAACAACGGGACCGACTCGGCCGGCGGGCTGGCCGCCAGCAGTAGAGGAAGCAAACCCTCCCGGGCCCCCCTCGCGCGCGCCCTGCCCGACACGCTGCGGTGCAACAAGTGCTCGGTCGACCTCGCGTTTGCGTCGCAGATTGTGTCCAAATGCTTCACCGGCCGCCACGGCCGCGCGCTGCTGGTCTCGGCCCCCGGCGACTGCGTCGACCACCTGCTGGCGCCGGTGCTCTCGACGGCCGGCCTGGACGAGCGCCGCGGCTGTCTGGCCAACGTGCGCATCGGCCAGCCCGAGCAGCGCCAGCTGGTGACGGGCACGCACGTCGTGGCCGACATTAGCTGCGCCGTGTGCCGCACCAAGCTGGGCTGGAAGTACGTCGACGCCAAGGACCCGGCCCAGCACTACAAGGTCGGCAAGTTTGTCCTCGAGACGGCGCGCGTCATGCGCTCGTGCTGGTGGGAGGACGGCCTTTTCCCGGACACGGCCACGCAGGACACGGAAGAAGCCGCCTCCCTCGCCGCTCGCTTCTACACCCACACGCCGATTAAGAGCCGCAAGGCCCCGCCCGCTCTCGCCGCCGCCGAGGCCGCCGACCACGGCTGCTTCTTCCCCTTTGGCGCCCCCGCCCTCGCCGACGTCCTCGGCACCACCCGCCGCCTGCTCGACCGCCAGACCCGCCCGCCGTCGGCCGAGCCCATCGAGTTCGACTCGGACGACGAGGACGAGTGCAACGAGATCTTTGACGGCACGTGGAACGCCGATGTTGTGGCCCGTCGACGCAGCGGACGGGCGCGCACGTAATTTTTTTTCGATTTTCTTTCTTCGTTCTTCTTTTTTCCTTTCTCTGTTCTTTTTTCCTAGAGTTTGCTTGTTTCCGCGGATATCCCACCTGTGCTTTTGTTGCCCCTCCCCTTCCCTGATACCCTAATGATGCTCAAAGATTGGATCGGACATGTCACGTTTATACCCCTTTATGTTTATACCGTTGCTCCACTGTTAATATGGCATTCTCTTGCTTGTGCTACCTCCAACTGCTACCCAAAACTCGGCCTACTCCTTTGGCTCCTCGGCCACATAGTGCAGGTACGCGCCCAGCAGCTTGATGCCCTCAATGTAGTTCTTCTTGTCGAGCTTCTCGTTGATCGAGTGGGCGCCGTCGGTGGCGCTGCCCATGGGCAGCAGCAGCACGTTCTTGCCCGTGGCCTGCTCAAACGTGAGCGTCACCGGAATGCTGCCGCCCTCGCGCGTGTAGTCGGGCACGACGCCCCACACGCGCTCGACCGCGCGGGCAGCCGCGGCAAAGTTCCAGTGCTTCGGGCTGGCCACCCACCAGTTGCCCGTGTGCTGGGCAAACACGTTGAGCGTGTTCTTGCTGCCCAGCTTGGCAAACTGCTCGCGCACGAACGCGTACACGAGCTCGTTGGTCTTGGCAATCTCCATGTTGGGCACCGTGCGGATCGAGAACTTGCCAATCACCTTGGCCGGGATCACCGTCTTGGCCCCCGGCGCCGCGAACGCGCCCTCGATGCCGTGCACCGACAGCGACGGGTTGCGCCAGCGCGCCATCAGCGTCGACTTCTTGTCCTCGAACATGCTCGTGCGGCTCCCCAGCGACTCGTACAGCGTGTCCATGGTAAAGGCGATGCCGTCGTACAGCGACGCCTCGTCGGCCGTCACCGGCGCCACCTGCTCCGCGATGCCCGGGATCTGGATCGTGCCGTTCGTGTCCACCAGCGTCGCCAACACCCGCACCAGGTCCGTCATCGGCTCCTGCGCCGTGCCGCCAAACACGCCGCTGTGCAGGTCCGCCGCCGGCCCCGACACCTCGACCGAGTAGTAGTTGCAGCCGCGCAGCCCGTACGTCAGACACGGCTTCTCCGTGCCGAGCCAGTAGTTGTCCGAGATGCACACCGCCTCGGCGTCGGCAAAGAAGCCCTTGGCCTCCGCCTCAATCAGCTCGTCCAGACCCTCGGACCCGTACTCCTCCATGCCCTCAAAGCACATCAGCAGGTTCACCGGAAAGTCGACGCCCGCCTTCTGGTGCGCCTCGATCGCGTTGAGCCAGCCCAGCACGGGACCCTTGTCGTCGGTCGAGCCGCGGCCGAGCATGCGGCCGTCCTCGGCCACGTGCAGCTCAAACGGCTCCGTGGCCCACCCGTCCGTCTTCTCCGCCGGCTGCACGTCGTAGTGGCCGTACACCAGGATCGTCCGCTTGCTCGCATCGCGCCCGTACCGTGCCAGCACCACCGGCGGCAGGTCCAGCGTCGGCTGGTCCGGCTGCTTGCCCAGCTTCCGCAGCTCCACCTCGGCGCCCAGCGCCGTCAGCTCGCTCTCCAGAAAGTGCGCCATGCGCACCACGTCCGGCCGCCGGGCCGCATCCGACGACACCGACGGGATGGCCACGGCCTGGCGGAGACGCTCAATAAAATGCTCCGTCAGGTCGTCGACCTGCGAGAAGAAGCCATCCAGCTTGGGAGCCATCTTGCGGGCTTGGTGCGATCGGATAGCGTGTGTGAGGTATGTGTGTGTGAAGACGCAGCTCTGGACGCAGGGGCGTAGATGTCTGGCAGGACGGATGAGCGGTCGAGATGGAAAAGGAGTCGGCAAACACGAGCGTGAAAAGACGGTTCGTGGGCAGAAGATCGACCGTACCGATCGGGAAGGTGGCAGGGCGAGCAGAACGGGGCGGGGCATTGCTGTCGTTGGCAAGAGAGATTGTGCCGCAGGCAGCCGCTACATATTACTACTCGTACTCGTATCTTTGCACGTACCCCGCCGCCGAGAGATGTGCTGACCCGCAGCACGTGATCTGAAAAACAAAAAAAGGCGACTCGCCTTTGTTGCCTGACTAGTCAGGAATCCATGCATAACCTCCCGAATAGGCGCCCCTGCATCTTCACAACCTTGCAGGAGCGGCAGAGCTGACGCCCCCAGGCGGGGGAATTGCCCTGCCCACGGGCATCATGGCCGTGACAAAATAACGACAATGACGACGACGACCAAGATGGCGATTATGGCCGAGGTACCGACGCCTCTAAGCAAGCCTCTCGTGCCGCCCTTTTCGGCCAGCCGCAGCATCACGACCCGGGCCGACCTTGTCTTGCCGGCCCTCGTGCAGGACGGGCGCACGCATGGGCGCACGCGTCCGTTCATCTTCCCGGACCGCAGCATGGACCGCTTCCTCGCCGTCGAGCTGTGCACCCCCCGCCTCGACCGCCTGCACGACAGTCTCTGGCTGGCCGGCCTGCCGCTGCCGCCGCGGCCGCTGGAGCGACAGGCCCTGATGGGCCGCGTCGTCTGTCCGACCGATCGGCCCGACGAGCACCTGGTCTGGCACCGCACCAAGCTGCTGCTCAAGCCGCTGCCCGACTACCTGCTCTGCCACGACTTTTGGACCGAGCACCTCTGCGCCGACCCCGGCCTCCACCGCAGCGCCGCCGGCCTCCTGCTCAGCTACGTCTGGCTCGTGGCCCGCCGCAGCGACTGGGACATTGCCGTCCGCGCCGGCCTGCTGCCCGCCGCCCTCGACTGGCCGCGCTGGACCGCCCTCGTGCGCGACTTTGCCGCCCACGCCCGCCTCGACAGCCCCGGCGCCTTTGACGGCGCCGACCTCGTCGACCGCCGCTACCGCTACGGCGAGCTGCGCCTCTCCCGCCTCAACTCCATCACCCGCTTCCACCCGGCCATGTGGTCCCACAACCATTTCGTGCGCGGCCACCTCTCCACCAACACCTGGTACCAGGCCTTTTTCGAGTCCAACTTTTCCTGGCTCGCCGCCGCGTTCGCCTTTTTCAGCATGCTCCTCTCCGCCATGCAGGTCGGCCTCGCCACCCGCCAGCTCGCCGACAGCCAGCCCTTTGCCAACCTCAGCTACGGCGTCGCCGTCCTCTCCGTCGTCACCGTCTTTTTCGTGCTCGGCCTCCTCTGCTTTGTCTGGCTTTTCCTGTTCTTGTACCATTTGCTGTCCACCCGGGACCTCAACAAGAACGTGCAAAAGAAGAGGAGCAACACCATGTATTAGCAAGCGTCTCCCTTGCCAGCGTTCTGCTTTCATGAATCAACGAATGTATGTCAGCTTGGATTACGTAAGCATTGATCGAGCCTTTTTTTCGTAAACTCCACAAACGGCATCACCAGAATTCACCCACTCCTGGAAACAACGTCAGACATGCGACCACCACGCGGCCTGCCCGCCGTGCCCAAAATCGATCGCGTGCTCCCGGGCGCCGCCGTGCATATCGTTTTGAAGCAGGACCAGCCGACCGGTCGCACCGTCCAGGGATTCGTCCAGACCGTCCTGACGCGCGGAAATCATCCCCGCGGAATAAAGGTTCGCCTGTCCGATGGCCGCGTCGGGCGCGTCCAGTCCATGGCGGACGCACGCACGATGCCTGCACCGAGTTCTGCGGCCGGTGCCAGCATGAGCGAGCGCCTAGCCTCGTCCTTCCCGGTGGCTGGGGCGTCCGACGGCGACGACAGGCCCACAGAACAGGTTGGACTGGACGCGTACATCCGGCCGGCCAAGCCAAAACAGTCTCGGAGACGTGGCCGTGTCGACGATGTGAACGAGGCCGCGGCAGGACCTGGCAACCCGCCTCGCCCCGATAGTCTGTCAGCGCCGACCGTGACATGTCCCGTCTGTGGTGTTTTCAACGGAGACGAGGCGGCCGTGTCCCACCACGTGGCCACCCATTTCAAGGAGGAAAACTGAAAACGAGGTCGGAGAGGTGCAGCGAGCCACTCGGACTGTCTCTGTTCAGCAACACCCAGACGGACATGGCGCGGCCACCAAGGGCAATGGCATCATGGGAGGCGTGCCCACAGTGCGGCCACAAAAAAGCCACCGGGGCCATTACGATACCTGGAGGCTTCCCCGTGAGCGGCGCGTGTAGCGCCTGCTGGCACAGGGCTGCCCGCCGATAGCGGGCTGCCCGCCGGATGCATATTACAGATGGGATCTATTAGCGGTCTTGTCAAGAGAAATCGCCATGGAACAGATCTTTTGGCTCGGCACTACCACCGTATACTTCTGGCCTGGAAACGCCTGCGGTAGAGTCTTTACGGCCGACTGTGTGTATACAGACACAATGCGAGCTCAACACATCGCGACGGGCGCCGTGATCGCTGGATCGCATGGACAGGGCTCGAAGAAGGTGAATCTGCCTTTTATGCCAAGAATATTGGTGGGGGGGGTACGGGCGCGCCACGGCTGGCTGGGCCGTCTGTGTTCTTGGACACGGCAGCAGGGGGGTGAAGAGCTAGCCTGTGCATGAACCTCGACAGGTGGGCGGCATCTTGGTGGAACTCTCACCTACGAGTACTCGTACCGCATCCGGGCCCAGTTCTAAAGGGGTCGGCGCCAAGCCGAAAATATCCTGGGCGGACGAAAGCAGAAAACCACGGAAAGCTTGCGAAGTCGGTCGCCCCGTCACGGGGCGGGTGCTGGTCACTGGGGCCAGCGACTTATCAGATGGAGGTGGAGTACAAATGGGGTGGCGGGCCTCTTGGTCACAAATACAAGGGAATTTGGCATCTAATCAATCTAATCTGATAGTTGGATCTTTCAAACAATATACTGTATGTCGCTTGTACTGTACAGTATGTTCTTACCGATGCCTGGTCGACGTCGGGGCAGACTGTCCCGGAAAGTGCAGGGGTCCGACATCCGTTCTAGCTCTTGTCTGTCTCCGAAATCGCAGTCCACAGTCCAAGAGGAGCCCCTCCTGTCAACGTCTTGGATCGTCCGTGCTCTTCGCCACGGAGGACTTTCTGTAAAGCGCCCGTCGTAACGTGTATATCGAAACATAGTGGAGAAGTTGAAGAAGCCAGAGAGAAAATGGGAAAAGACTGGAGCTTGGCCCGCACTCATACTGCAAGGATGCCACTACCAAATGCTCAGTTTTCTCCCACGCCCCTCGCACAATGCGACGACCTCCAGAAGCCAGCAGCTGTCTCATGCTTCTGTCTGGCTGCAGGTATAATGCTACTTGGAAGGGCTACAGCTAGCGCACCTACTTTTACAGGATAGGTGTAGCGGAGGGGTGTACCGTATGATATGAGTGCCCTCGTTAGTAGCAACGACTTGACGCGGCGGCCGGCCGCAACCAGCGGGACGGCCTGGATCACCTCTGCTCATGTGGCGTAAATATAGATCGAGCCTCTCCCTCTCCAGTCTCCCTCCCTCTCTCTTCTTCTCATCCCCAGCGCTCTCTTGCTTTCCCGCTCTCGTTGTCGTTTCTGTCCCATCCGGGGCCCTGCCTGCTGACGCTTCCCCCTTCCCTAGGTGAGGCCGTTGTTGAGAGCGGCTACGACACGTCGGCTTCGGTGCTCTGCTCCGACGAGATCTTTTTGACAGACTACGCCAACTTCCTGCAGTGCGCCGGCCCGGACAACGATGACATTTGGCAGTACTATGGAAGCTACCTGACCAGTGCCGCCGCGGAGTGCGGCCTGGCCACTGTACCGGCGACCGGCACACAGGCCGATGTCGGCACCGCCGAGGTCGCCATCTCCGGTGGTGCCACGGCCACCGCTGACGCTTCGGATTCGGCCACGGGCTCGGCCTCAGCTGCTGCCACCACAGCTACTGTCTCAAAGACCTCTGCCTCCGCTTCCGCCACTTCGGGTGCGGCTTCTGCCACGGGCGGTGTTGTCACGGCGATCCCCTCTGTATGCTTGTCCCTTGTTGCTCCTTTTTTCGTCAATAGCTTACCGGATACCAGTCGGCAACCGCCGTCACCACCGCCGCGGTCACCGCTGGTGCCAACTCCCAAAAGGCGGCTGGCTTTGCCGCCGGTATCGTCGCCCTCGGCGCGGTCTACGCCGCTGTCCACTAAGCAGCCGGTTCGATTATATGACGGTCATGTGCTGAATGGGTGGACTGCATCATAAAGAGTTTATCGCCGGACGTTGCTTCATTTCTAATAAACGTGCATGTCTCGTAAATTATTCTGTCTTGTAGTTGAGGTTGATATTGGAGTGGATGGAGCGGCATCCAGATTTTACAGCGGTCAAATTTCGAATGTCCACTGTAGCTCAGCATAACTACAGAGGACCGGAGGCGTGCCTGTAGCAACACCAGAACACCACAACTACAGCACCAAAATTTGAATCTTTTCGAAGCTTCTCCTCTGGAAAGATTTCAATTCGAAATACGGGTATTCACTGCCTCGAGCTGTATGACAGCGTTTCCTCAATCCCAATGTGGACCACGAGCAGCAGAAGCCGCATGATAGCGTGACTGGTCACATGATCTGGTGACCACCCATTAGCCCGCTGCCGTCGCGTCATTCGAGCGCCAAACAGCCTTCCGCCTGGCGCGCCGACAACAGCTGCCACCATGTCGCGGAGAGCTGCCAAAGGAGAGTATATCGAGACGGTATGTCACAGCTCAGGCGAATAACAAACTCAGACCTTCTTGCTGAGAATTCTGGACTGCGGCCATGGAAACTGACCCCGCTCCAGGATACGGGAAACAAGGTGTCCCGAAAGGCGACGCTTATCGGAACGCACAATATCATTCTCGGCGGCAAGAGCGTCATCCAGCAAGATGTCATGATCCGCGGCGATCTCCTTCGCTCCCTACCGGCTTCCGGCATCAGCGGCTCATCATCAACTCCGTCCAGCACGGCCATTTCCATTGGCCGCTACTGCTTCCTAAGCAAGGGCTGCTGTCTGCACCCGCCAGGCCGTCTGTGGAAGGGGTGCGTTTACGGTGCATACGCGAGTCATTCTCTCGCGGAGGACTGACGGGCTCCAGGATCTTCTCGTACATGCCACTGCGCATGGGCGACCACGTCTTTATCGGGCAAAACACCACGGTCATGGCCGCATCCATCGGCAGCCACGTCCACATTGGCGAGAATGCGGTCATTGGCGACTTTGCCATTATCAAGGATTACGTGCGCATCCTCGACGGCACTGTGGTGCCTCCCAACATGGTGGTGGCCAGCTTCAGCATTGTGGCCGGGCGGCCGGCTCGTGTGATTGGGGAGCTGCCGGAAGGCGGCCTCGAGGCGTTTGAGCTACGGGACCTGTACAAGACTGTGGGCAACAACCCGCAGCCCATGCCGGTGTGATGGCGACCTCTCGGGGAACGGCATGCATGTGGACGCTGACTTTGCGAAACGCCATATACCCCACTCTGTACGATGTGCAGAGAACGTGAGACGGCGGGACCGTCTGAGAGAAGTCGAGGCAAAAGATGCGGACGAACTTTGAGGCTCTTAGTGTACAGCCATTGGGAATCAAGCTGCATATGAGCCCAGCCAGCCCAAAGCGCCAGGAAAAATGTTGCTTTGTGTTTTATCAGTGCAAACACAATGACTGCAAGGCTGACGATACTGTCCTACGTCTTGTTCCTGGGGTTTTCAACTACGGTATACAATTCATGTCCGTAGAGTGACATCTTCCCCTTGGGCATAGGCGGCGGACCGCAAAGCGCTCGGCTGTTTAGAAGCCTAGACCGGGCCCGAAATTTCACCAATGAGATGGGTTCTTGGTCTAGTGGTATGATTCTCGCTTAGGGTGCGAGAGGTCCCGAGTTCGATCCTCGGAGAACCCCCACCTTTTTTTGCTTTTTGCATCGTTCTTCTGCTTTGCAACAGTAGTCTCTTTACCCAAAGGCGGCGTACTCTTCTTTTTTGATACAGAATTAAACTTGGAGTGGCTTTAGGAGCTGGGTAGTACAACACAGCGCCGCACGTAGCATCGACCATGGGGACAGATTAGGAGAGGATACCAGCACAAGATTGATAGTCAGTAGCAACGATACATCCACGTCTCTTAAAAAACATTCAAGCTGTATTTGCGAGCTATCTTTAAGACGAATAATCCTAATGCTTATAACTTGAGAAATAAAGGGTTTTCGAGTGATTAATAGAAACCCAAACCAGTCAGCAGCGGTTTTTTTAATAGTATCGCCTGCTAGTTCGCATTAGTGACAAAAAAATACTCAAAAAAAATAAACTCTGATTTCATCCAGGCTCGAACTGGAGACCTTCAGTGTGTTAGACTGACGTGATAACCAACTACACCATGAAACCTGATTGGTTAAGAGACAGTTTTCTTTTCAGAAGACTTGAAGGAAGCGCAAAGTGGCAGAACGAGTAATACGTAGGCGAAAGAGAGTCTCTACCGAAAATAACAAAAAAATGGGACTTTAAATCTACTTGCAATGTGTGACACAGTTTCCAAAGGCGGCTGTAAAGTCTAAAATAAGAATCGTCCTCGCTACACAGATAAAAAAGGGCAAAAAGGGGGCAAAAAGGCAAAACGTACAGCAGCGGGTATTCGCTGGTCGTCACCGACCCAACTACTAATCCGCCGATTACTGGTTTAACTAGGGGAGAGCGGACGGGATCCCGTGCTTTCCAGTATCTATGGCCGTACGTGGTGGATTGAGTGAAACACTTGCTTATATGTGGCAATGCGGAGGGAATGACGGGAACGAGTGGACTGACGTAGAGGCTTGACGCAGAGTGAAATAGGCAGGAGAGACTGCCGAATATAGGCTGTTTGATTTTCGCGAGATGTACTGGCAAGCCCGTTTTCCCAAAGCGCAAATTTGAGCACACACGTCTTGTAACAAGAAAGTTATTCATGCATAATGACAGCAACACACGATTCCTTTTCATCCTGACCGGCCAGCACTCAATTTCTCTGTATTAATCTCCTGCCCCGACACGCCTACAGAGACTGCAAGATGGCTCGCGCATCATCCCGGATGCCCTGCACAATATCGGCGGCCGGCTGCACGCTGCGGACGAGCCCGACGCCGGCGCCGGCGTAGGTGGCGACGCGGCCGTTTGGGCCCCAGGCCGCCTCGCCGCCGGCCTGGACGGCGGCGTCGTGGCGGCGCTGCAGCTCGGCAAAC
>RQWE01000265.1:0-31358 GCA_004028395.1 Leptographium galeiforme
CCCCCCCTCTCGCCTCTCGTCCCGATGCCCGACTTACCCTTGTCCTTGCAGCTCTCACGCATCCAGTCCGTCCACGAGCGAGACCTCATCTACCGCGACATCAAGCCGGAGAACTTTCTGATCGGCATCCCAAACTCCGACGACACCAGCACCATCCACCTCATCGACTACGGCATGGCCAAGGTCTACCGCGACCCCGACACCAAGGCCCACGTCCCCTACGGCGAGGCCCAGTCCCTCTCCGGCACCGCTCGCTACATGAGCATCAACGCGCACTGCCGCCGCAGCCAGTCCCGCCGCGACGACCTCGAAGCCATGGGCCACGTCTTCATGTACTTTCTCCGTGGCAGCCTGCCGTGGCAAGGCATCAAGCCGGGCCCGAGCGAGCAGCGATATGACACCATGTGCGAGAAGAAACAGGCCACCACCATTGACGATTTGTGCCGCGAGTTCCCGCCCGAGTTCGCAGAGTATCTGTCCTACACCCGCGGCCTCGCCTTTGACGGCGTTCCGGACTATGACTACCTGCGCAGCCTCTTTGACCGCGTCCTCGCCGCACTCGGCCAAGTCGACGACGGCCGCTACGACTGGCTCGTGCCGAGACATGTCGCCCCTCCGCCCGAGGCCGCGAGCCAGTCCAAGACCGACCCTCCCACCGCGGACGCCTCCCCCAACCTGCTTCGTCCCGTCTCGCCTTCGCCGGCCACGGCCTCGTCCGAAAAGCTCGTGCCGGCGTCGCCCCAGGGCAAGCGCCGCCGCTCCGAATTTGCATCCGACCTGCGGCCGCCCTTCCACGTCCGCCCCAAGAAGACGACCTTTTCCTACTACGACGGCGACACCCAAAAGTGCCTGGCCGCGCTCCACCGCGAGATCATGTCCAAGCGCTACTCCTTCCACCGCGCCATCGGAGGCAGCGGCCGCGCCATGCCCCCCTCGGCTGCCAAGGCCCTTCCCCCCGCCGTGGCCGGTATGGCGATCGCCGTCTCGCCCAGGCTCCGAAACTCCATTCGGGGCGGGTCTGCCACGCTCGTGACGCCCGCCTTTACCGAAATGCTGGACAAGTCCCTGGCCTCCATAAACACCGAGCTCGAGGACATGTCCGACAAGCTGCTGCAAGGCGGCGACTGGACCGGCATGACCCGCGCAAAGGCCTCGCTCGACCGCCTGGCCGAGGCCGTCGCGCGCGAGACCCAGCGCCTCCAGGAGATGCAGCAAAAGCAGCAGACTACGACGACGACGACGACGACGACGACGACAACAAAAACGGAAACGCCCCCGCTGCTCGCCGAGCCAACCGACCCGATGGCCATGGTCCACGACGCCATCATCCAGCCGCGCCGACCGCGCACCGGCGACGCCGAACATGGCATGGACCACCTCACGCTCCAGGCCACACCCGAGCTGCACGTCGACAACGTCGCCAACCAGCTCGAGGCCGGCGACGGCCACTCGGACGACGACGGCGCCTTTGCCCTGGTCTATCGGACCGCCTCAGGCACCCAAAAGGTCTTGCACGTGTCCGACGACCGGCGCGCTGAATAGCCGCTCACCTACGTCTGGTGATTTCACGGGTAGAAACCGTTTACTTGTACAGCTCATCTTTTATGACTCGATCTATTTTGGGCGCAACAGAGGCCCCCCGACAAGACATCGTGGTGCTATGGAATAGGGTCACGGCCGAACCAAGTGCTAGTAATGATACGAAGCCCCCTGTCGTCACGGCGGCTTGTTTACGCGTAAAAGTTGACCGTCTGCAACGTGGTTAGCCAAGACAACACAAATGACAAACACGAGCGGATCACGTACATCCTTCTTCTTGGCCTGGACCTCGGCAATGGCGTCAACGTAGTGCTCGTGGCTGATGCGGTTCTTGCCCATGCGCAGCGCAATCATGCCGGCCTCGACGCAGACGGCCTTGAGCATGGCGCCGCCAAACTCGTCGGTGCTCCGGGCCAGCTCGCCCCAGTTGATATGGGCGTCGACCTTCATCTTGCGGCTGTGGATCTTGAGAATCTGGGCCCGCGCCTCCTCGTTGGGCAGCGGGAACTCGATCTTGCGGTCGAGACGGCCCGACCGCAGCAGCGCCGGGTCCAGCACGTCGACGCGGTTCGTCGCCGCCAGCACCTTGATGCGGTCGTCGGACGCGAAGCCGTCCAGCTGGTTGAGCAGCTCCAGCATCGTGCGCTGCACCTCGCGGTCGCCCGACTTGGTCGAGTCGAAGCGCTTCGTGCCGACCGCGTCCAGCTCGTCGATGAAGATAATCGCCGGCGCCTTCTCCTTGGCCAGAGCAAAACAGTCCCGGACCAGCTTGGCGCCATCTCCAATAAACATTTGCACCAGCTGCGGGCCTGCCAGCTTCAGAAACGTCGCGTCCGTCTGCGCCGCGCACGCACGTGCCAGCAGCGTCTTGCCTGTGCCGGGCGGGCCGTACATCAGGGCGCCTGCTCCTTGTTAGCCGTCTTCCGTCGTCCACCTTCCCCCCGCTCTGCACGTACCCTTTGGCGCCTTGATGCCAATCTTCTTGAACCGCTCGGCCTCCTTCATCGGCCACACAATAGCCTCGACGAGCTCCTCAATCTGCTTGTCCAGGCCGCCGACGTCGCTGTACTTTTCCGTCGGCTTCTCGTCCACCTCCATGGCCTTGACGCGGCTGTCGTACTCGGCCGGAAGCGTGTCGAGGATGAGGTACGAGTCCTTGTTGACGCCAATCAGGTCGGCCGGCTTGAGCGTCTCAGGGTCGACCAGGCCGATGAGCGGCAGGAAAATGGTCTGCCGCGTCGACGTCTTGATCACGGCCGACTTGCCCACCCGGGTGGCGTCGAGGTCAATGTTGGCGCCCTCTTCCGACGACTCGGCCGTGGGGTCCAGGTCTAACAATTCAACGACGTTGCCAACCAGGTATGGGAGTTGTCTAGGGGACTGTCAGGTGAGGCCAGCCAGGCAAAGCTGGAAAAAAAGACTTACCGGTTGTTGGCAATCTTGTCCTGGTTGTCCTTGATCTTCTCGGCCATTGTTGCCCGCTCGTGCGACAGTCGCTGATACTCGCTCCGCATTATCCGGGACTCGTTCTCCAGTAGCCGTCGACGTGTGATGATCTCCTGCGTGCTGAGGTTCAGGATTTCCTCGTCCAGCACGTCGTCCTCCTCTTCCTCGGCATCCTTCATGTCGTCGTCGTCGTCTTCGTCGGCCTTGTCGCTATCACCAGAGCCCTCCCGGCCTTCGTCCTTCTTCTTGTCATCCTTGTCTTCGCGGCCATCGCGCTCGAGATCGTCGAGCTCCTCGAGAGTAGACATGATGGCAATGGAGCAGAAACGAAGAGAAACGGCGGATGCGACACGAAAGGACGGTCGTGGGGACGACAGAAGCCGAGGGATACGAGTGGTAAATGGAGACGGAAGCAAAAAGTCGGAGAAAGCGGTCGGTGGAGGTGCGGCTCCGTCGTGGGATGGAGAGACAAGGAGAGCGTCTTGGAAGCTCGCACTTGGATTTGGAAGTGGCCAAGCTGTGGATGCAAGGCAGGCGCTGTAGCGCGCGTCACCCAGCAGGCGTGGCGGTGCGACGACGCCACAGGTGCAGCACAAGTCACGTGAATTCTTGGCCAATCATACGGGAGCAAATGGGGCAATTCAATTCCAGCCATCTCAACAGCAACGAAGCCTCTCCAACGCCAGACAAAGGAACCCATGGCGGTTGCCGCTACCTGCGTCTTCCTGAAAGAAAAAGGCGGTTGGACGGCCGCTATACATGGGAAATGGTACATGTAGGAAAATGTAGGGGCACACTACTCGTCGTCGACAATCTTGCTTGCGACACGCCCAAAGAAAGGCACCTCGAATCTAGACGTGTCAGACGGGTCCGAGTCGGACATGGGGGGGTGGGCGTCTTACCTGTCCAGGGTGTCGGCATCACGATAGGCGTTGTAGGCCAGCCAGCCCATGAGGCCCAGGTCGGCGATGAAGATGACCCAGCTGAGGAAGGAGGACCAAGAGAAGAGGAGGTGGAGGACAAAGACGGCAGTGAAGAGGAGGCTAGCCTGCCAGGCGTGGAAGCTAAAGAGGTCAGCGGATAGCGAGAGAGGGGGGAGCAACGAAGGAATAAAAGGCAACGAAGAGCGACAGCGAGAAAAGCGACGACAACGCACCGAACATAGTCGCTCTTGCGCTCCAAGATCAGAAGCAGGATGGAGCCGAGCGGCGGCAGGGCCAGATAGGCCAGACAGGACTCGTGGTCGAGCCGCAGGCCGAGACTGGTGTCGAACTCGCTGATGCCATTGTCGCGGCCGTCGTAGAGGGGGGCAGACTCGAGGTCGTCGCCGACGCCGCGGCTGTCGCCCTGTTGGTACGAGTAGTGCGCCGGGCTGGGCATGCCGCCGGCCCACTGGCGCTGGGGCTGGGGATGCTGCAGCGGCGGCGGGCTGGCGGTGCTGGCCGTGACGGCCGGCGAGTAGCGCTGGCGGTCGAGCGACGTGCGCGGCGACGGCGCCGGCGGCGAAAAGGTGCGCTCATGCTCGGGCGGCGACGACTGGTAGGGTGCGAAATCCATGGCGGCGCGTTTTTCGAGAGAGACGGAAGAAAAAGAGACCCAAGACGACCAACAAGGGGGGGATTCAAGGACCAAGACGGGTCCTCACGACAAAGATCGCGACCGTAAGACCACCGTGATCGGTTCAGATGCGCAATGGTCAACAAAACATGGTCGGACACGGGGACAGCAGCGCGGTCGGAGCAGGCGATGCGGAACGGGAGCTGGGGGGGGGGGGGGGGGGGGGGGCGTGGAGAGATGACGACGCATGGACGATCCAAAGAACGCGTGCACAGGCAGCAAATATTAGGCCGAGGATTCACTTTCCGATGAGGCAGCAACAGTGCGTCTATGGATTTGCACTGTATAAACACACAGTGCCCCACATGGGATCGTCGCGCAGATCGTAACACGTTCTATTTCCAACTAGAGTACAGGGCGGCGGCAGCTTACTCCGGCTTCGCCTCCTCCGGCTTTGCGTCGACGGTATTGGCCTCCTCGTCGAGCACGGTGCGGCGGCTCTCCAGGGTGAGCCAGAGGCTCTTGCCGGCGCCCTCGAGGGCAGAGGTGAGGCCGAGGCCGGCGCTCTGGAGCAGGGCGACGAGTTGGGCGTGGAGGCCGGGGCGACCGGCGGGGAGGGCGCCGAGCCAGCGGAGGGTGTCGGCGTCGAGGGCCTGGCCCTCGACGCGGCCGCCGACGAGCAGGAGTTTGGGGAGGGCGCCCTGGACGACGGGGTCGTAGTAGGTTGGGCAGACGCGGCGGGTCGGCGCGGGAAAGGCGGGCGCGCTGGGGGTGAGGACGGAGAGGGCGGCGGCGAGGTGGACGGGTGAGACGGTGGGGAAGGTGAGGAGGGCGAGGGGCCCGACGAGCAGGGGGGCGAGCTGGCCGTAGACGGAGCGGTCGGCGGCGGTGGCGCCATCGGCGGCGGCCTGGCGGACCGAGGCGTAGGCGGCGGCGGAGAGGTCGTGGGCGTAGGGGCCCTCGACGGTGGCGGGGTCGTGGAACTCGGTCAGACGGAGGGCCACGTCGAGCATGCGGGTGCGGACGACCTGCATGCGGATGCGCGCGGCCAGGGCCTCGGCGTCCGAAGCCACGACGCCGTGTTCGCGCTCCTGCTGGGCGGCGACGCGGGCGAGGGCCAGCGTCAGCTCGCGCCGCACGGCCGTCCACTCGGGGCCCGTCAGGTTGCTGTGCTGGAAGACGAGCAGCAGCGGCGTGGTGCGCAGCAGCGACGTGTAGGAGCGCAGCAGCTGCGTCTTGCGAATGTCGGGCCGCTTCGCGCTCGGCGGCTGCGTCGGCGGCACGTAGTCGGCGGGGAGCGAAAGACCGGCCACCGTCGGTGCCGCCGTCCGCGCGGCCGTCGTGTGCAGGCCGGCCACACCCGACGACGGGCTCGTCCTCGTCGGCCTCGAGCTGGGCTTTGCCATTGTCAGGCCGTGGGAGCCGGCCACGCCCATTCGGCCGGGCTGCCGTCCGGACACGCCCAATCGGCTTGCGGCGTCCTCGGCCAGTCTCCGCCGCAGAAGCCGCACAGACATGGTGTGCAGGTGTGCCATGGCGGAAAGAGGGACAAAGGTTGTCGTTGTGAGGCGTGGAAAAATCACACCTGCGAGAAAATTAGGCTGGGGAACCCGAAAAGGGCAAGGACCCACGAGGCCCCGCGATTGGCTGGCGGCCCATGGGATTTGCCCATGGGCAGGCAGGTTCAATGTCCAATTGCCGTCAGTCACCGCTCTGGACCGTTTTTGGGGCAACGTCTTTTTGTCCCTCGCTCGGCGGTTCTCGTGACTCACGGCCGGTACGTGTCACGATTCCCGATTCACCATGGCCTCTCCGACTCCCGAGGCCGTCGACATCAAGCCGCTGCTGAGCCGGCTGTGGCCGCTGGCCAAGGACGACGGCGGCGTGCCGCTGTCGGAGCAGATCGCCGATGCCGTGGCGCTCTTTTTCACGAACCAGGTGTCGGAGGCGCAGGCCGGCGCGCTGCTCATGTGTCTGCACTTTACCGGGCTGGACCGGCAGGCCGACGTGATGGCGGCCTGTGCGGCGCGCATGCGCAAGGCGGCGGCGCCCATTGCGGCGGCGCCCCTGCGGGCTCTCATTGCGGAGCAGAATCCGTCGCTGGCCGGCGGCGGCTATGGCGGCGGGCTGTGCGACATTGTGGGCACGGGCGGCGACTCGCACAACACGTTTAATGTCTCGACGGCCTCGTCCATTGTGGCGTCGGCGCTGCTGCGCATCGCCAAGCACGGCAACCGGGCCTCGACGAGCAAGTCCGGCTCGGCCGATTTGCTGGCCAACCTGCGGCTGCCGACGATTGAGAACGAGACGACCGACCTGGTGGCCAACCTGCGCTTCATCGGGCCCGACACGCTGCCGCAGCTGTACCGCCACACCAACTACGCCTTTCTGTTCGCGCCCGTCTTCCACCCGGGCATGCGTTACGTGGCTCCCATTCGTCGCCAGCTGCCGTGGCGCACCCTGTTCAACCTGCTGGGCCCCCTCGCGAATCCGGCCGACGTCGACGACGGCTCCGGCCTGCCCTCGCCGCTCGAGGCCCGCGTCATTGGCGTCGCCCGCCGCGAGCTCGGCCCCGTCTTTGCCGACGCCCTCCGCATGGCCGGCGCCCAAAAGGCCCTCATCGTCTGCGGCGCCGAGGACCTCGACGAGATCTCCATTGCCGGCCCCACCTACTGCTGGTGGCTGCGCGGCTCCACCGTCGAGCACTTTCAGCTGGCGCCCGCCGACTTTGGCCTCACCGCCCACGCCCTCGCCGACGTCTCGCCCGGCCGCTCGCCCGCCGAGAACGCCGAGACCATGCTGACCATTCTCAACAACCAGCGCGCCCCCGACGACCCGCTGCTGTCCTTTGTGCTCATCAACACCGCCGCCCTGCTCGTCACCAGCGGCCTCTGCGACCCCGCCCCCGGCGTCGAGACCGAACGCGGCCCCGGCAACGGCTGCTGGAAAGAGGGCGTCCGTCGCGCCCGTCTCGCCATCACCAGCGGCGAGGCCAAGCGCCAGTGGCAGTGCTTCGTCGAGGCCACCAACCAGATCCCCACGACAGGAGCCTAGCAAAAGCAAATGTGTAATGAAAAAAAAGGGAATAAAAGGAAAACCTGGAAAAATGGAAAAGGAAGTTGCATTATGTCAGCCGCTGCCGATCAACGATCAGTTTAGTTTTCACTGTGGACAATTCTGGTAGAGATACACCTCGTGAATTACGTCACTCGTTTATGTTTTTCATGTTTACCGCGCCTTGACCACTCCCGTCAACACCGGACGCCCCTCAATGGCCACGTCCACGATCCCGTTCGCCTCGGTGCAGCCCTCGTCCAACCACCGCCCCAGCAGCGTGTTGCTCTCCTTGGGCGGCACCCCGTTCTGTGTGCCGACCGTAATGTGCGAGACCCGGTTCACGCACGGCCACGAAACCGCCTTCTCGCCCATCAGCCGCACCACCAGCGCCATGACCCGTCCGTCAAACACGATCCGCTCGAGCTGCACGTCCACGCGGCCGAGCTCTGTCGTGGCATCCGCCTCCGCCCCCAGCTGCACGTACCGCTGCCACAGCTCGGGCTGCTCTTTGGCACTGGCCCGATGCATCAGCGTCACGTGAAACTCGGCGGCCACCCGCCGCGCCTGCTGCAGCTGCCGGTAAAACGTCGTCTGTTTCGGCGACAGCGTCGCCATCGTGCGGTCCACCGTGTCCCGCACCTCCTTGACCGCCGCCACCTGCACGGCCATGTACTCGAGCGGCTTCTTCTTTTTGGCTGGTGCTGCCGCCGCCGCTGCCGCTGCCGCCGCCTTGGTCCGGCCGCGGTCGGGAATGGTGTGTCGCATCTCTGGCCGGTAGCCCCCGATGGCCTTGGCCACGGCCTCGTCCATGGCCGCGGCCGTCGGCACCTCGCGCACCAGGTTCGGGTACACCCGGTGCAGCTCGCGCACCACCGTCTCGACATTCTGGCGGCTGTCGGCCGTCGGGTCCAGGTCAATGACCGCGTCGAAGCCGTCGTCGGGCGCCCGCTGCACGTTGCAGCGCTCGTACCGGTGCAGGAAGCCGTCCATGATGCCGACCACCTTGGCCGGCTCCGACGCCGCCTGGATCGTCTGGTGGTTGTCGCCGCGCGCCAGCACCCGCGCCCGCGTCACCGCCCGCGTCGCCTCCATGTTGTCGTGCACAAAGTTGAGCGCCACCAGCCGCGCCGTCATGTGCTGGTCCTTGACGTCGCCGATCAGCTGCTTCCGCTCGTGCCGCTGCGCATTGTTGCGGTCCGCCACCACCGCCGGATGCGTCTTGAGCTGCTCCAGCACCTGCTGCGTGAACCGCGGCGGCCGCTTCGGCCCCGTGATGTTGTCGTTCTGCACGCATCCGTACCCCAGCAGGTGGCCCAGCGCCACCGCGATCGTCGTCTTGCCGCACCCCAGCGTCGCAATCGGCACCAGCACCACGTCGCCCGTCACCTCCGTCTGGCCCCCGCCCGCGGCCCCCGTCCCGTACAGCTCCTCAAAGTTGGCCGCGTCCGCGCCCAAGATGTTCTTGAACGCCAGAAAGTCGTCCCGCAGCTGGATGATGCCGTGGTTTTGCGCGTACAGCTTGCCCAGCTTCGGGTCGGCCGCGATCCGCTTGCGCGCGTACAGCAGGTACTCCTGCGTGATGGCCACGTGCTTCTTGTAATTCGGCGGCCGGCCTGCGATCAGCGCCTTGGTGCACTCGCGCCACTGCCGGTACATCAGGTACGGCTCCTCAAACTTGTACTTGAAGAACCAGTCCCGGTACGGGATCGTCTCCGGCACGCGCGACATTCTGCACCGGATCACAAAGCCCTCCACGTCGCGCCCTTCATACGCTCCCGACTCGGCCACCTCCTCGAGAAAGGCGCGCACGTCAGCCACCCGGTCCATCGTCAGCAGGTCCGTCTGGCGGAAGCCCCACTGCGCCGCAAAGTCCTGCACCAGCACGCTCGGGTACGTCATGAACGTCGGCAGGTTGACGTTGATGCCGTGCAGGTACAGCCCTGCCCGCTCGGGGCCGTAGGCCAGGATATGCTCCTCGAAACTGTCGTCGCACAGCTCCGCCACGGCCGTGACGTTGCGTGCCCGCAGCTCGCGCGCCAGATCTTCCTTGGTCCGGCCGACCCGCTGCAGCTGCGCCTCCAGCCGCGACTCGCCCGCACTGGAATGGCTCAGGTCCGCATCCGCTCGGTCGCCTGTCGAGTGCTTGCTGCACACCAGCAGCGTGCCGTCGTCGAGGCCGGATACGAAGATGATGCAGCCGTTCTCCTTGAGCGTGAGCTCGTACGGCCCCTGCGTGCACTTCTCGATGCGCTCCCACTGTGTGTCCTCCACCTCGTTCACATTGAAAAACTTGTCGTAGCCGCGCACCGCAATCGACGGCGAGCCCCGGGCGTCACGCGTGGTGAAGAGGCCGCGGGCATACGTCGGCAGGTCCCGTCGCTTGTAGTCCCAGTCGTTGAATTTCCACGCCTCCACGTAGTTCCTGTCCATCGAATTGGCCACGTCGAACCGGGTTCGTTTCACAAAGAAGGAGCCCTTCTTCTTCGACTTGGCCGCATCCTCCAGAGACCGGATCAGGCTGGCCACCTCGTGCACGTCCTGCTCCTGCATCGGAGGTTCGGGCAAAGCCCCCCCCGCAGACTTTCCTGCCATTGAGAATCCTCGAGCGTTTTTACGCTGTTTGGTGAAATCTAGTGTTGCTAAAGAGGTGCTGTGAGCGCTGTCGACTCTTGTTTTGGACACGAGAGGTGTCGCTCTGGGGACCTTTGTTATGTCGAACGGTCTTTTCTGAAAATAAGCCAGGCCAACAAAACGAGACAGGTGTACAGGACGCTTAAATACACCACATGCAGCGGCAAGACGAGTTGGCATTTGCAGCTCGGCCTATTGTCGTCGGGGCTGAAGAAAGGCAGATTCAAGGGTAAAGCTATCTTGCAGCCAATCAGCGAGCCCGCTAATAGCTCCTCAAGAATCCTTTCTGCACAGCCTTTGCCTCGCCGTTTCTGGTCGCCGAGGGAGTCACTCGCTGTTGGTGCGGGTCCGGCCGAAAGTGTCATGGGCGAACTCGAAAGATCTAGCGAGGCAGAAAAAAAACGCCTGGCGACGCGGTCTCCTCATTCGTCGCGTTGGCCCCCAAGCATGGCCACTCCAATTGTCCACGGAGGGGCAGATCGAAGCAGCGCCAAGCCACGTGATCCCACACGTGCCTGGCCGCCACTTGCACATGTCGCGACCCCACCGACAGCTTCGGTGACATCACACATTTCGCAAGTGCGTTTGCAAAGTGTGCCACCGGCGGAAAACAGGAAGAATGGATTGCCGTGACTACCAAACGCGGCGCCATTGGCCTTGCGGTGGCCAATCCAAGACAGCGGCTGGGGCGACGTCATACGCCAACACGAAAGCCGTTACGATCAAACGTGTTCCGGTCGAGAAGCCAGTTGGCTGCTCAGATCTTTGAGATCAGTCAGCGACAAAGTACCAGAAGGAAACCGGCTGTGGGACTGTGACGTGATGGACTGCGAGGTGCCTAAAAGGGGCCATCTCCTCTCTCTGCCCCTGCCGTATTGCCATTCTTCATTTTCCGAGCATACTTGACGAAATACAGCATTCACAATGAGGATTGTTCCGGTTATTCTGTCCCTCGCCCTCGTTGCCCATGCGTCTATTGGCACGGGCAACTGGTTCTCTCGCGCCGGTACGTATCTGCGTGGACATTGCGTAGACAGGTTTCGGAAGCTAACTTTTCGGCAGCATACAACAGATGGCACAAGACGGAGCTTGAGCAGTGGCTCTCGGATCACGACATTCCGTATCCAGCGGCCGCCGATCGCAAGGACCTCCAGGAGCTGGTGCAGGGAAATTGGAACAACTACGTTGTGCAACCCTACCAGCAGTGGGACAGCGAGCAGCTGACGGAATACCTTCGGTCCAAGGGTCAGGATGTTGCGGATTCAGCCAAGGATACCAAGGACACGCTCCTCGGGCACGTCCAAGCGCTCTGGAAGGGGTCCGAAGATCGGACGGACGCAGCCTACAGCGACGTCAAGGACTGGATTCTGGACACGTGGACCGATAGTCAGCTCAAATCGTTTTGCGACCACAACGGCATCCCGGTGCCGCAGCCACGCAACCGGGACTCGCTTCTGAAACAGGCACGGCTCGGCTACGATACCGCAGCCAGAAAGGCACAGCACTCGATCGGCTACCCGGGCAACTGGCTGTACGAGACGTGGACTGAGTCGGACCTCAAGGAATGGCTGGATCAACACGGCATCCCGGCGCCGCAGACCACCCAGGTGAGTGCGGCCCCTGACAGGCGGTCGGCAGAGCAGAGTAGAGCAGAACAGAGCAACCACTGACGGGCGGCAGCGTGACAAACTGATTGCGGCCGTGCGGCGCAACTCGTACCAAGCACATTTGACATTGCTGGACCAGGCGGATCAAGCGCGCAAGGCGGCATACGGAGCTTATAGCGACATCACGGACAGTGTGCTGAAGACCTGGAGCGAGTCGGAGCTCAAACGGTTTTGCGACAAGAACGGAGTTCCGGTTCCCCAAGGCGGCACGGTCGACGATATTCGCGCGCTGATTCGTCGGCGACGGGCCGAATTGGCTGGCGACACGGGGTCGGCACGGGCTTGGAGTCTCTTTGGGGCGGCCACGACACGGGCTGGCAACGAGTTTGCGCGGGCCACCAATGTGCCGACTGACAAGGTCTACGATCAGGTTCGCGATGGTGTTGCGAAAATCAACGACGGCTTCTGGGGCTGGCTTGGCTGGACCATGGGCAAGGTAGAGGCGGGATCAGAGACGACCAAGAAGCAGGCCGAGTCGCTGCGGAAGAAGGCGGATGCCGAGTTGTAAGGGGGTCTGGAGGGTCAGGTGGAGGCACAGGCACACAGGCTCAATTGGATAGGATATTAGTGTAATTGATTATTGCCACGTTCAATACGCTCGAGTTTGGAAACCATTTTATTTGTCGGGAAATTGCAGAAAAATCAAAAGGGCAAGGAAGCCAGCCATACTCAGCTAAAAAACTTACCGTTTCTGCCATTTGCAACTTACGGGAAGGCTTGGACGGGAAGGAAAAGCTCCCCCACCAGGTCATCTGAGAGGTGCTCTGGCGCCTGCATGGCGGCCACGGCTGCCAGCAGCGACAGCATGTCGCCCGGCTGGCGCGTCGGGTTGTACCAGTAGCACCGGACCGCGTCCTTGTCGCCGCAGCTGGTGCACGCACCCTCCTTGCTCTCTAGGAGGAGGGCGCGGTGGTGGGTGCACAGGCGGATGAGGCAGCGGCCAAACTCGACGCGCCGGCGGCCGGTCGTCTTCGGGCTGGCCAGGTAGATGGACAGCTTGTGGACGGCGGCCCAGATCTCGCGTTCCGCCGTCGTGGGGGCGTCGTTCTGGGCAAGGTAGGACTCGGGCGTGAGGCAAGCCCCGCTGTCAGCTGCGCGCATAGCCATTTTGATTGGTAGGAAGGGTTGTTGGAAAGCTGGCGGTGATGCGGGACAACGGGCGGCAGAGGCAAGCGATGAGCAAGAGATGGATGTGTGGTTGTGAGTGATGATGAGGGATGCTGAGATGAGGAATTCTAAGACAAGTCAGGAGAATGGCTAGACTTTTATATACGAGGGACACTGACGCATGTGGAAGGGGGGCGTTGAGCGTGTATCATAGTTTGTTAAGGACGCCTTTGGGGACACCTTTGTTCTGCACAACCACACATTGTCCGCAAACTCGTTTACCGTCCACACAAAGACGCTGGTCACTGTGAGCATCACTCTTTGCCCATAGTGAAGGCGGCACACAAGAGGCGAGGGCGTACACAAAGAGTTGTCTCCAGGGGGGAAACAAGGGTAGCCACGGCAGATAGAATGCCACACCATGAACCAAACTCCTCTTCACTCTTGTAGGGTGATACATGCACTGAATGCTCCCAGGCCTACCTTTTGATTAATCAGGAATCGCAGCATTTGCCTAATATCACATTTGCCACCGTACAAAAAGATGGTAAAGTGCCTTGTATTTCCAACGTCTCTTTGCTGTAATAGGTCACTCTTATACCGCAAATTCCTCGCAATGCACTTGGCACCCTTTGAATCCTGCGAGTCGTGCTCTCCGCCAATATTACGCTCATCACCAACGAGCTCGGTTCTCGTACTCGTACTGGCTCTCCGTATAGCCGTCCCATTCAGTTCGCAGATCCCTGGCAGTTCTGACCCCTTGAGTCCCTTGGCCCTTGATGCGGCTGCCTTGGAACTCGATCGAAGAGAAATCAATCCATCCATCGACCCGGCCGTTGCCATAAAAACGCATCCCGCCTCGGTTATCGTCGCCGTAGGAGATGGGACCATCACGCTCTCGGCCACGCCATGTGAAGGGGTAGAACGCGTGGGATGATTCCCAGGGCCGCTCTTCAAAGAACATGACCCCTTCGACGATGCCCAAATCAAAGGAACCCCAAAGACTCGAGCCCTCGAGTGTCAGGGTTATAGAGAGATCCTGGCCGATGCCCCATTGGGACTCTACATCCTCGCTTGAAATATGGTAGCCACCATTTAAAAGACCGAGGGGGCCGAGAACAACATCAGAACTATCCTCGCCTTGGTTGTCTTCGTCAGAGTCATATTTGTTGGAGGAGTCGGACTTGGAGTCTTGCTCGTCAGAGTCCTGGTCATCGTCACCATTGGCATAGCCATACTCGGAGAGCTGCACAGGCAACGGGGCCGGTATGCGGCCCCGTGCCATGAATGCCGAGCTCCGCCTCGCGGTTTGCTTAGTCCGGACGGGCTGTGCCTGAGGCTGCGAGGCTACCGTGGACGCTCCTCGCGCCGGTCCCTGTGAATGACCACCCCTGCGAGCAGTCTGTTTCTTTGGAAACTTTGGGGGATCCGGTTCCGTCTTTGGCACAGTGGGTTTTTTCTTTGGAGTTGTCGCCTTGGTGGCCGTTGTCCTTGCCTTCTTCGCGTTGGTCTGTGACTCGCTCGACGATGCAGTCCCTGTCGGCTCGCTGTCTTTGGCTTTCCGCTTGGTGCTAGCGCTCCTCCCCTTTGGTGCCGTCGCCTTCTTTGCGTCCACCGAACCGGAACTTTTGCTGTTGCCAGATGCTTTTTTCAGGTCTCTGTCGTTCTTGGTCCACTCCTTCTTCAGCTTGGCCTCCAATTTGGAGACAGTTTCGGGAATGCTCAGATTCCCAGCATTGACGGCATCAAACAGTCGCATCCGGGCTACTGCTTTTGTCTTTGATGGTTTCAGGCCGTAGTGGACCAATTGAGCCTCGAACCAATGCGCCGGCCGGTCCTTGTCGCCGCCAGTGGCAACATGCGCTTTCAGCTCTGCGACCGTCGCTCGCCGGTGTCGGTTCTGGCCAGAAGCTTCGGCGAAGAGCTCACCATGGACAAAAGTGAAACCGTTTTCCGATACTGGGGGCGCACCATCCCAGGAGGCGGCAATGGCTGATTGCTTTGGCATTGTCGCATTGCAGAATACTCCCCCTAAACATCGCTGAAAGGAGGAATGAATGGGGAAAGGAATGAATGGGGAAAGTAACGAGCGGGGCAGGAAAGTGAGTGGATACCTGAGGCATCGGGCATCTATACTTGCGGCAAGCTTCGCACAAGCCATCGCCACGACCACTTAAAATAGACACCAGATGTCGCTACAGCCTTTATATACGCCTTCTCAGTAAGGCTCATTTACCAGAGGCACAATATTTTTCGATAATGCACAGGCTCTCTTTATGGCACGACCCATATAAGTCCCGCCACGAGATTACAAGCTATGAGGCTGTAGCCTACCTCGGTCGGCACCAGGGCTGAAGCTGCTGGGTCTGCTTGAATTTTGTTTGGTCGTGACTTACGACCGGTAGGGTTGTGATAAAGACGCAAGGTTACATTATATAAACATCGATAGAAGGGTAAACCCCGTCCTTTATCTGCGTACCTAGTTGAGGGAACTGCAATCTTAGTATACCAGAAGCACATGCTAAATGTGTGAATTTTTGAACAGAAAGCGGCTGCCGTCGGGCTCTTTGCTAGTCTGTTTCTGCCCCACTAGCTTACAACCAAAGCTCAAACAATTATGTTCAGGCAGACTCTAAGCCAGGGACAGGTCCAACGGACAGCCGCCCGCATCCCGCGATCCGTTCCTGTCGACAAAACCGGCCCGCGACTTTTCGCCCGATGAAAGCAGCGCTCAATTAACCGTGCCAGCCAAATTTGGCAGTTTTATCCGCAGCAATTCCTTATTGACGTTTGGTTACAACGCAAATAGGCGGGGCTCGTCAAATACCATCACCAGAATCAGCGATTTCACCAAAGAGCTCTTGCGCAAGATGCGCTTTGCCCAAGACGGCCTTGGAGAAGACCTTGGCATTGGATCCACCCCATTCTCTTTGTTGCTCACGGCATGAGTGGCTTGGCAGTCAAGAAACTCATCCTTCTTGGCCTCTCATACTCGTTTTTACCATAGCTATGGTGGCATATGGATGGACGGTGCAGCTCCGGACACACCCGGCAGTGCGGCTCGTTCTGCAGCTTTCCTAGGGCCTCTGGGGGACATGCTTCTACAGCCTCTACTAGACCGGATGGGACGAGGATGGTTCTTTACTGGATTGGTATGTCTAGACAGGTGGACGAGGTGCCGCAAGACGAGGTGCTGGACAGATTCAAAGTGTTTCGGACGTGTTCAGTCTATTTTATATCATTACAGTTTCTCCTCGTCAAACGGACCGTCGGCGTCGACCTTGGCCCAGACGTCGTCGAGCACGCCAACGCCGCGCTCAATGAACTGGCCATCGCCGGCAGCGCCAACGAGGCCGCCATTGTCGCGGTCCCAGACGACACGGCCGCGCAAAATGGTGTAGCGTGGCCAGTTGTGGACGCGGCGGCCCTCGTAGGGGGTGTAGTCGACGTCGTGGTGCAGCATGCTGTTGGTTATGGTGATGTCGACGGCGGCGGAGGGCGGATACCAGACGACGAGGTCGGCGTCGGAGAGGCCGGGCAGCAGGGCGCCCTTGCGGGGGTAGAGGCCGTACAGCTTGGCGGCGTTGGTGGCGGTGGCGGCGACGAGGCTGGTAAGGGGCAGATGGTGGGCGGCGGCGGCGGAGAGGGCGAGGGGCAGACGGGTCTCGACGCCGGGGATGCCGTTGGGGATGTGCTGGAAGCGGCCGAGGGGGTACTCGGGGGTGATGCACGTCTTTTTGCCGGTGACGTCGTCGTCAAAGTTAAAGGGGCAGTGGTCGGAGCTGAGGATGCGGAGCGTGCCGCTGCGGAGGCCGGCCCAAATGTCCTCCTGGGCGGCGGCATCACGGGGCGGGGGGGAGCAGACGTGCTTGGCGGCCTCGAAGCCGGCGGGGGCATCGAGGTGGTCGGCACGGGTGAGGAAGAGGTACTGCGGACAGGTCTCGGCATAGACGGGCTGGCCGCGGGCCTGGGCGGCGCGGATGCAGGCGGTGGCGCCGCCGTCGCTGACGTGGACGAGCAGGACGGGGGTGTGGGCGACGAGGGCGGCGAGGGCGATGGCGCGGTTGGTGGCCTCGGCCTCGAGCAGGGGCGGCCGCGAGTGGGCGTGGAAGCGCGGGGCCACGAGACCGCGGGCCTCGAGCCGGCCCGTCAGCCACTCGAGCACGTCGCCGTTCTCGGCGTGGATCATGGTCAGGACGTGGTTGGACCGCGCCGCCGCCAGCACGCTGAGAATGTCGCCGTCGCGCAGCTGCAGCGCCGCGTACGTCATGTAGATCTTGAGCGACGAGACGCCGCGGCCGGCCAGCGCGGGAATCTCGGCCAGGGCGGCGTCGCTGGCGTCGGCCATGAGCAGGTGCAGGCCGTAGTCGCAGTAGCAGCGGTCCTTGGCCTTGGCCTGGGCCGCGTCCAGGGCCTCCAGCAGCGACGGCCGCCCCCGTGCCTGCGGGGCAAAGGCCACCACCGTCGTCGTGCCGCCGGCCACGGCCGAGCGCGTGCCGCTCTCAAACGTGTCCGCCGACGAGCCCTTGCCAAACAGGCTCGGCTCCTCGAGGTGGACGTGGCAGTCGACGCCACCCGGCATCACGTAGCCGCCCTCGGCGTCAATGGTGCGCGTCGCCTTTGCATCCTTGAGCGTGCCAGATGCGGCAAGTAGCGCAATCTTGCCGTCCCGGATGCCGACATCCAACGCTGCCACATCCGTGGCCGTCACGCAGACGCCATTGGTGATGACGAGGTCAAAGTCCATGGCTGGGGTCACCGGCAGGGGAGTGGATGGCGTGACACAAGAAAAAGAGAAGGCAACCAAAGCCACATGAATCAAAGCAAGCAAAGCAGCGGAAGCATAAGGAACACACGCGGTCGGATATCTGGCGATAAGCTGCCCGCGCGGCCAAGTCTAAATTTCCTCTTTCGGACATATTTGGCCGCGATGAGTCATGAATTAGTAAGATCGCGTATAAGTGGCCGGACTGTCACTCTTCGCCAGGGTCTCGCAGCGACACACAAAGTCGGCCAAATGACGGCTCGTCGGCCACTCGGCGTCGATGCGTGTGTGCAGGTGGGCGAGCAGCCGAGGCGCCCACCCGGCCGTAGGGCCGAGCAGAGGCACCGTTCCGGCGAGGCGATACGTTGTCGTCAGATGGTGCCGAAGCCGCGGTAGTCGATGGCGACGACGTGGATGCGGTCCGGGGCCAGCGCCGACAACACCCGGTAGCTCGCCAGCCGCCAGCCCGAGACCAGCGTGCCCCCGTTGCCGGGCAGAAACAGCACGAGCAGCACGTCAGAGTCGTCGGGCAGCAACTTCACGCTAGCCTTGTCGTAATGTCAGCCGCCTCGCCCGACGGCTCGCGCACCGGCTGTAAGGCGTATCGACGGTACAGGCCCGGCGGAAGCACATGCCATGCATGCAGTGAGTCGCTGTCGGCCGTGGCCAGCCGGAACGGTGTGACTTGGCTGTGCAGAAAGCCGCATTGCTCGGGAATGTTGACGTGTTGAAACCAGGTCTGCGTGACCCGATGCAGGTAAATGGCGAGGCTCTGAACAACCGAAAACCTGGGGGCGTCGAGAAAGAGGTCGTAGAGGCCGGCCAGGCCGGCCAGGCCGGCGGCGGCATAGACTGGTGGCAGGAGAATAAATCTGATGCGCACGTTTGCAGATGGGGAAACATCGCGTCCTCAAGGCGCTGCGGGGCAGCTGCTTGCGGTTTGGTCTGTGCGCTTTACGGCGCTCGCTTATTGCAGTTAGCTGTATTTTTAGGCCTTCTTCCAATGAAACGCTGCCGATCGCCAGGGGCTGCCCCGCAATGGAGTACTCGTAGTGCTCTACGACGTTGGGGCTCGATTTACTGCAGATCGCACTGCTGTAGCAACTGACACCAGGAAAGGTGACAGGTGACATATGTTGGAAGCCTAGAGCCGTCCCGTTTGACGGTCCATTTCAGCCACAGCCTTTCTGTTTCGTCAACCAAATTGGCCAACTCTTTATTCTGCTTTTTCTTTTTGCCAACTCTCCTTACTACACGTAAGCAACGGACAGCAAAGGCTTGCTACCTTACTACGCCACAGCGACTAGTTATCTCCCCGGTAGCCATTGCCACTGGAAACCCAGGGACGCCATCGCCGTCGACCGGTACTGGTAGGCGTGAGTATGGAACTGCAGAGAGACGACAAGGATCAACGGCACCGCCCCTATAGAAAAGTAGCTCTTCAAAAGCACATGCAACGCAGGGCCTATTCAACAAAGTATCACGTGGGGATAGAGTTGCTCTGGAATGGAGTATGGTGCAGGATACTGGCTACCAACATCGCCTCTGCTTCCAACTGAGCTTTAAAATCCTTGAAGTGTATACTTGCCGACCGCAGCTGGTTCTCATACAAAAAGGCCAGAATTCCCACCTAGCAAACATTACGGAAGCCGGCCCCTACTACTTCTGCAACAACAATATTTTCGAGCAAAAGGCTCCTCGACCTCGTGCCACCACAAAGAAAATTCACACGACAAAAAATGGAGCCCAAGAAAGAAATTCCCAAGAGACAATCCATCTTCCAGGACCTAATTCCTTGGTGGAAACGGGCACCACCTAATCCCCCTGACATCCACCTCAATATTACAATCATCCCGTCCCACAAGAACAGCAAAGACGACAGAAAAACCGGACAGGATAGTTGTGCCCAAGACAAAAGCCAGCCATTGGTCGATATTTCAGAGTCGGACTCGTCGTTTGACGAGAGTTCACTGTCGGATTCGTCGTGCGCTACTCCTCCATCTTCGTCTATTCAAGCCACCATCACCGGCGCCGACTTGACACAGATAAACAATCAGAATGAAGTAACTCTTTCCGATGTCAATGAGGCGGTGACAGCCATCACCTGTGACATAGAGGAAGTCCTCTGGTGTGTGGACCCGGAGAATGGCAATTCTCCGGCAGTCAATGTGGCTGTGAAAGAACTTATGCAAGCCATTAATTGGATTCCTACGGGACGTTGGAATCCACTGAGAAAGAGTAGGGTGCCGGGCGAGGCGAAGGCAGATTTCATTCAAGCTGTGAACTCAGTCCTTCCTGCTATCATGGTATCAGTTGCGAATGCACCGGTAGAGTCTAGGGATATTCTTATTACCATGTACTGCAGATATGCCGAGTTGGCTTCGCAGTTTCTTTGAAAGCTGTTGTTCATAACAAATTTGGATGTAAAAGTTGCAGGGCTCAACTACTTAATTTGGAATATATACATATAGACTGGTCTTCGTTTCCCCGTGCAAGTAGATGCATGGGTACTCACCTAGGACACCACGAGAAGGTGCCAGTCCGTCGTCCTAGATCCTCCACGGCCACACGACCGCTTCCCAGGAAAGAGCAAAACGCCAGAACGCCGAAACCGTGAGCCATAAAGCACAAACTTCAAAACGCCGAAACGCCAGAACGCCGAAAACCATGAAGCATAAAGCACAAACTCCAGACCGCCGAAACGCCAGAACGCCGAAAACCATGAAGCATAAAGCACAAACTCCAGACCGCCGAAACGCCAGAACGCCAGAACGCCAGAACTCCGAACTCCAGTACGCAAATCTATGCCTCGACCGCGCACCCACACCTGAACCGGTCGCCACATCACTTGCGCCACCTTGTCGGTGGCCATCGGCATCGGGCATCGCCATCTCGATGTCCCCCCTATCTCCCCCCCTCTTGCGCTTCTCCCGCTGCCGGTAAAGGTCCCGAAGGGCCATTCCCAGCGTCAGGAAAAACCACAGGGCGCCGAAGATCACGCTCAGCTTGGTCCAGCTGTCAGGCTGTCTGATATCCATCAGCGCCGCCAGACTTCTGCCTCGCCAAGTGCAACCCCTCTCTCTGCCGGTCCTCCGCCGCCATCTGCGTCATCGCGATCTGCCTCAACGCTGTCGCCATCATACGCATGGCCTCGAGCGAGGTCATTTCGCCGGTGCGTGGTGGGCGCCTGCCGGCGCCAAAGTCGTCGCTGCTGTCGCTGGAGCCATTTTCGTCGCTGTGAAAATGGATGTTGTGCAGTACTCTCTTCCCCCCCTCGTCTCTTCAGATGATATTTTATCTGGTCATTTTTGACTTCGCTTCGTGTAGAGAAGGAGCTTTTTCCATGTATGGAAGGAGCGACCGGACGACGCGATCTTACGCGTCCCATTGGTTCGAAAAGGTTCGAGATAGAAAAGAGCAGCAGAAAAACCAAAGAAGAAGGAGCGAACAAAATGGGCTAGGGCGGTGGACACATGTTACCCTTTGCCCCACGAGGTGTGCGTCGCCGGAAGAGAACTAATCTTTCGGCCAGATGACGTGACTCTGACGATCCCCGACTCTGACTCTAACTGCCGCCACGGAACTGACGATCCGCCAGGCTCGTTGCAGTTGTTAAGAGTCGACAAGAAGTGGGAGAAGGCCCCGCCGCGCCAGACCTGCAAGCAACCTGATTGTAGACTCACTGGATGTCCAGAATGACTTCCATTCCTTCCAACCTCGCCTGCTGCTATGCTAACAAATAGAAAACAGAAATAAGGCTGCCATGGTGGATCACTAGATGCAAATGAAGGAAGCTGGCAAAGAGAGAGTCTGGGTTGAATATATACTGCCCACATCAGACTTATATTAGCAAGTCAAGTCATGAGTAAGGTTACTCATCTCGATGATGGTTGTCTGCAATCGGGTCATGAATAAAGACACTTTCTCATGTGCAATATGACGCCAATTATGTCACCCAATTTCTGAGGACAGAACTTGTTAAATTCTACAGAGGAGGGTTTCCTTCTACCAATATAAACAGCGCATATGAGGTGATTTCTATCGTAAACAACGCCAGATGTAACCGTTTCCAAAAAGTCCGACCAAGCCACAGTGCCTCACTCTAGAACGATGTCGTATCCGTCCTGACTAATGTGCACCTTGTCACCAGCCAGACCGTACTTTCGCCGAGCCAGCTCAAAGATAATGAGGCCGGCACTGGTGCTGGGAACCTGCCGGATGGTATTCCACCAAAAGCCACGATACAACCACGCGGCCATGGAACGGCCCTCGGCGGCAGCCTGGGTGCTACAGCGACGCCATGTCTCAAGATAGGCGTGGTAGTACGTGCGCATAACGTGGAAGCGCGGAAGGCGCAGAGCCGACAGACGTTGTGTCGGAGCCGAAGAGGCGCGGGCGGCGGCGCGGGCAGAGGCGGCTGCCTTGGACTCGGCCTTGGCGGCGTCGTCCAAGTCTTCGAGCAATTCCCAGTGAACCACCTGGACGTGGGTGAGGGGGTGAAGCAACACCTGCTGGGCTAGGGACCCCGACACGCCGGCAAGCAGGAGGAAGAGGGGCTCGAGGGTGTAATGCGGATGAATGACGACGGGACGCACAACAGGATCGGCATAAGCAGATGCCGGCGGAGGCGAGAAGGAGTCGTGGCCGTCGTGGTGGTGATGCAGGTGGTGGCGGTGCTGGTGAGCCCATTCCTGGAGCTGGTGGCGGCGGCTGTCGGCTTCGTCCTGGCGCCGTTTCTGGGCGAGGACGGTGGAGTCGTCGAGGGCGCCATAGCGATAGGCTACGAAGCGGTAGTAGCCCTGGGCTTTGACGTACTCGAAGACGGAGAAGAAGATGGCGCTGCCAAAGCTGTCTTTGAGAAAGGTGAGGCCCCAGCCGGCAAAGATGCCGCGGAGGCCGATCTCGCGCAGCTTGGCGGCGCTGAAAGACCACATGCTGAGCGGACGGGGCGAGGGCCCGCCACTGATAGCAGCTCCCGTGGCAGCACCGGTGGCAGCACTGGTGGTGGAGGGCATCAAGGCGCCGTGGTCGTAGCGGGCCTGGATGGCGTCGAGCGGGGCGGCGACGAGGCTCTGGAGGCTGCCGGCGAGGAAGCCGGCAGTAAAGGTCTCGGAGGGGGCAGGCGGCGGGTAGACGCGACGGCGGGCCTGGCCGCTCTCGGGATGCAGGTGGGCGAGGATGTGGAGGTAGCTGGTGTAGAGGACGGCGGCGACGCCAATGTTGGCGGCCAGCGGCGGCAGGATCTGGTCGGGCAGGACGGCCCAGCCGTGCCGCTGGATGGCCAGTGTGAGCACGCCGGGCGTGGTGCCGCGCAGCCAGCGGCGGAAGCGTTCGCGCGAGGCCGCCGAGGGAGTCGAGGGAGTCGAGGCCGGCAACGGACCGCCGGAGAGGGTGCCGTCGGCCCCGCGGGCGTACGCAAGGTAGTCGACGCGCGTGCGGAAAAAGGCCTTGACGGGCGCCCGAAAGTAAAACTGCAGCGCCTGGGCCGACAGCGCGCGCACGCCGGCCGCCGACGCCGCCGTGGCCGCATTGCTGCGCCGATCCTTGTCCGGAATCACAGGGGTGGCGCCGGCTGGAACCGCTGGCAATAGCCCCGGAAAAAGGCCGGGGGGAGCATCAGCGATCCCCCCGGGAGCGGCGTCATCGCGCCGCGGCATGGTGGTGCATCCCGCGTCGGCAATGGGTCGTGGGGGGGAAAGTGTGGTGGCTGTATTACGGAGTATGTCGAGATCCGTTTTGGGCGCGCCCGGCAGGCAGGAATTGGGAGGAGCCGGGGCGGGGCAGTGGGGCAGCTGACAGCAGCTGGCAGGTGGCCGAGCGCTACGAGTACTTTGTACTTGTACTCTGTCACTCTCCGGCCTTCAGGGGCGCATGAAACACCGTGCTTGGTGGCTTGACAAGGGTCGGCAAAGGAAGCGCCTCTGATGAAACGCTGGGCGAGAGCCTATTCTTGGACGATCGATGCGGCCGAGCGCCTGCTGACCCGGCCGTTGCTAATACGTACGTCGTAGCAGAGTTGCGACGAAGATTACTTCCATGGCAAGAGAGTGCATTCTAGATGCGCGCTTGTGGCTTGCGATACTTGATGAGGCCGCATGAAAAATATGCTAGTGGCGCGACTGCTCATTAGAAAGCCGGTTCCCCTAAAGGGCTGATCTTATTTACGCCGTATTACAGGGGAGAGACGGGAGAGCGATGGGAACATCCCCACGCCGGCAAATTAGAAGGATGCCACAGCCGTGATCTGCCGCTGTACGACAGTTGTCCAAATCGTTGCCCTTTTTTTTTTTCTCTCTGTTTATCCAACTTCATTCATTCGTTCACTCATTTGCTTTCTTTTCTTCCTGCTGCGTTTCCGCCTGCTTTCCGCCACCGACGCCTTCTGGCCAACCACTCCCTCACGGCCAGGGCCGCTCAACAACCGCCCACACCCAATCATCCGCATCCAGTCGCCAGACTGGACCGTGTCTGCGACCCGGATCAGGCGCTTCTGACCGAATCCACGACCTGGGCAACATCATCGCTTCAACCAGACAGACAACAAAGCCAGCGCTGGCCGCTTGTTTCAAATAAATACATACCTCGCCCCCCAAAGAAAACTGGGTGAAAACCCGTCCATCATACCCAGGACGGAGAACTCCAGTACGCAGCACAGCCTTTGGCCCGTTTGCCGGAAATGTATCTTGGGATTATTTGCTAACATCAAAGTTCACCAAGACAGCAAGCGCATTTCCCGCGCCGTTTCTTTCATTCCTTCCATTTCCTTCACTCCTTTTCAATTTTTCCGAGACCGTTGGTCGCACCTTCTTTCACTGGCCGGCCCGGTGCCCATCCACCGGCCACCCGCCACCCTCACAGCCCGCCCACCATGGCCGGAGCCACATACAGCTACTCCATCACGGGCGGCGCTGCGCCATCGTTCCCGCGTGAGCGGAGGCAGCGCTCGCAGCCAAAGGAACGCCGGTAAGTCACATGTCTCGCGCAGCCTGCCCGCCGTTGGATGTGCAGCAAAACGACGGCCGGTCGCACCTGCACGTCCTAGCGTGCTTTCGTCCCTTCCAGATGTCCCGGACCCCACTAGAACGGCACTATCCCCACTGCACCTCCCTGCTGTTAATTGCTGCTGTCTCGCTCGGCGCATTCCTCTTTCGGCCTCGCCGTTGTCCCTCGTCCGGTCGATATGGCTCTCTTGGCCCGGCTTGTTTCCCCTCTCCCTCTCTCTCTCTCGGCCCATTTGTCCACGCCAGGACGTTCAACTTTCGTTACATCGACTGCCATTCACCCTTATCGTATATTTTAGCCCTGCGCATTCTGCCTCTTTTGTCTTGTCGTTAGCGTTGCAGCCGTCCCTCTTTCACGCGTTTCGCGTCTCCTTTCTTTGCCCGCCAGCCCCGGCCTTTGTCTGATCGACGACTAACCGGACCACCTCCCCTCTAGAAACCCGGCCTCAAAAGCTTCGCGTGAGGCTCTATCCTTTTTTACTTCCACCCGAGAATCCTTCCGTCCTGCCTCGTCCGTCTACTCGCAGCCGAGTCCGCAGGACAACGCGTTCGAAGTGTCCCAGCAGTACGAACACTACCAAGAACCCAGTCGGCCTCCACAGCAGCAGCACTACCTCCAGCAGCATCCTTACCCGTCGTGGCAGAACACCCGTTCTCGGGAGAATCTCGACCCGCACGGCGTGTCTCCTGCGAGCTCGTACATGTACGTTACCTTTCTGAATTATTTTGAGTTTCCGCGCCGCGCAACAGACTGACCGATGACCAGAGCCGACGATATTCCCTCCTCTCCCGACATCAGCCCGGTAGACTCAAAGCCCCAGACCATGCTGCAGACACCGCCACCGCGCGAGAATGGCCGTGTGGCTTCGCGCTCCAACATCCCCATGATGCGGCGTGAACGACGACAGAATCAGGGCACGACCACCCGCGTCATGCGCGAGACACAGTCACGCGAAAATATACGCAGCTTGGCCGTGCCGGATCCGCGACCCAAGTCGAGCGCCTCGTCGATGCGGGGATACAAGGGAGGAGACGTTCGCTGGGATCCCAACACGGGCGAGCTCACCAACTCCGAAAAGGGCCGTCCGAGCCAGGTCAAACCAGCCGAGTATGCACGCGGCCTGATTTCTCCCGGACGTCGCGACTCTTCCAGCCCCATCGATGTCCGGACTACCACGCCCAAGACGACTGGATCGTCTAGCTTGGCCAGCTTCGCCAACCGCTTCCGTCGGACAGTGCAAACCGGATCCGGACCTTCCCAGGCGGACAGCGGCAAGGTGCCGGAAGCGGAAGTCGAGGCGACCGCCCAGCCAGCAGCGTCCTTTCCTTCACCCCCGCCGCCGCCAAAATCGCCGCCCGTCCGAAGCCAAAACGTGTCGTCGACGGACCCGGCAGCAGCAATCACCATTTCCAATCGCCCGGCGTGGCAGGGCGCCAGCGGTAGGACAACGCTGGTTGCTCCTGTCAGCGACAACAAGGAAGTGCTTCCACTCAGCATCCCGCGGAAGAGCAGCAAGCGAGTGGGCTCGTCGCCGAACCTTAGAAGTCCGGCCTCAGAATCTGCCAAGATTTCCCCGCAAGCACAGAGAATGGCAAGCCCTCCTACCAGCCCGCCACAGGTTGAAACGACGCGCTTGGAGCCAACGCTTTCATCGCCTTCCCCAAATGTCATGATGCAGACGCCGACTCCAGCTGCTCGCACGTTGGCTGTGCAGAGCTACCCGAGTCCTCCGCTGTCAACTGATCTTACCAACAGAGTCTCAGCAGTGGCACAGAAACGGATATCCAACATCAAGAGGAAGCCAGCCCCTGCCCGGGCTTTGGGCAGCTACGATGACAACGATCCTTTCAACTATAACAACAAGCCACGACAATCGTCTTCGAATGCCGCAGCGCCCGACTCGGAGTGGACTCAACCGCCCTCGCGCTTCAGTGTGACCACCTTCAACTCGACACTGACGGACTTCACCCACGATTTCGACCCGACGGACGCACCCGAGATGCCAGCCTTACCGCCGCTGGAACAGATGACAGAGTATCAACTGCAAAGCGAGAGCCCTTCGCCCCCGCGACCGCGGCCGCCGCCTCTCGTCATCGAACCCCTGGCAAAGACGACTGGTGACGGTGTGATGGATCGACGCCGCCCGCTGTGTATGGGACATGCGAGCCCGCGATCGATCAAGGATGGCACGCTGCCTGTTGTTATCAGTCTCAAAACTTCGTGGAAAAGCGGCAACCGGCCGGTCATCCACGACGCAGCCGACGGCGGCTATGCGAGCAGCGTCAGCAGCATGGATGACCGGCTCAGCCCGATGCCAGCGCAAACGACCTACCCACGCACGACCATGGCGGGCTCTGTCAACAAGGACCTGCCACCGGCACCACCGGAAATGACTGCCAAGGATCGGGTCTCGATGTTGAATGCGCAGCTGGCCGATTTGTCCCAGCGGCGGCGGAACATTAACCGCGGCATCAAGCAAATGACAGAGATGATGCCGACGGACAACCTGTTGGCTAGCCGTGACGTCCTGCTCAAGCGCGAGCAGGAGAAGACCAAAGTGGAGAGACTGCGCATGGAGCTGGCCGAGGTCCAGCGTGAGGAGTACGAGATGGGCTTGAAGCTGCACCGAGCCTACAAGCGACTGGACCAGAATGCCGATTATGAGCCGACAACGCTGTGGGTGCGGCGGGTGACAGGATAGGCGGGTGAACGGGGACCGGGTTTCCTTGGTGTTTTCTTGGTGGTGCTCTTGGTGGTGCTCTTGGCTAAGGCACCTTGTATTATCCAGCCCTACGTGTATGATCTCGGCTACTATTCTTATTCTGTCCTGTTTATGCCGTGTGCTGAGTCGGCCTTTTGTTACATTTTACATCGAATACTGTCTCACCGACACGATGCTATTCGTCTTTTAGTATTACTTGGAGAACACAGACATTCACGTGCATTCATGGTATCTGTCTACAGAAAAAATCATTTCCCACGCTGTATCCAACATCCGATGCCCTGCGAGTGCCGTAGCTGTATCAAATTAAAAAGACTTGGAGCAAGGCAAACTGGGCGCATCGAGATGGAATGGCCGCCGCCGCTCCTTACCACCTCATGTTATGTGGGGCACCGACGGCACCGTCCAGGCCCATGTCGATGTTGAGAAAGGTATCGATCTCGTTCATGCCTTCGGTCTCGAGCACGTCCATGAGCTCCATCTGCTGTTCGTGCGATAGGCTGCCCTGGCGTTCGGGGTAGGGGTGTTCGCCGCTGGCAATGGACATGCCAAAGGGATCGTGCAGAAGCGAGTCTGGGGCGGTGCCGGGACCGCCGGGGCCACTACCAGGGCCGTTGGGACCATTGGGACCGCCGGTGGCGAGGCCGAGGACAGGGCCGAGGCCAATGTGGTCGTTCAAGAAGCCTTGGCTGGCGGACATGCCGGAGACGCCGCCGAGGTCGCCCAGCGAGGGCATGTTGCCGTAGCTGTTGATGCCGTAACCAGAGAGGGCAGCCGAAGGGCTGGTTAGATAGGATGGAGCGTGTCCGGCAGAGCCACCACCGGTCGCGGCCGGACCGCCACCGAACACGTATGACGGAATAAACGGCGACGGCTGGCCAAACCAGCTGATGGCCGACGATGGGGGAAGCGGGCTGTGAGTATGTGTTTGTCCCTGGGTCGGGAACGACGGCGGCGGCATGGTGTAGGCGGATGGGGGAAGAAGTGGTTGCTGCTGTTGCTGCTGTTGCTGCTGCTGCTGTTGTTGCTGATGCTGTGGCTGCTGCTGGCGGGCGTGGGGAGGCAGACCCTGTCGCTGGGCGGCAGCGGCCTGAGCACGCTGGGACTGGGGCGTTTCGGGCGGCTCAAAGGTGATGTGCTGGTGGCGCATGGTCGGGGTCGGGGTAGGGGATGCCGAGGCCGTCACGCTGGTGACGGGCGAGAAGGCGGCGGAGCCAGAGGGGAGAGAATTGAGCAGGTCGGGGGAGGTGGGCACCAGGGGGGACATGGCCAACAGGCTGCCGGGGGTCTGGCCGGGGCCAATACTCGGCGGAGCAGAGTACATGTCTCGGGCGGGGCCGTCGCCATTGTCTATGCCGGGCGGAGCTTCGGGCGGAAAGTAGGAGAAGCGCCGGCCAATGGGCTCGTTGGAGGCCGGGTTCAGAAAGATGGAGCCGGAGCGGAACTGGGGCTGGCCAGGCGCAAAGGAGTCAAAGTGGAAGGCCTCGGCGGCGACGGGCTCGGGCTTGGAAGCGGCGCTGCTGTCACTAAACTGGGGCGTGTGAAATATGGGTGGTTGCGGGCGAGGTGTCTGCTGGGGTGGCTGCTGCTGCTGCTGCTGTTGCTGCTGCTGCTGCTGTTGTTGTTGCTGTTGTTGCTGCGGCCGCTGCTGTTGTTGTCCGGTCGTGGGGCGGGACGAGGTGTTGGAGATGGAGGGCGAGTTGGGGTTGTACGGCGACGAGGGCGAGGGGGTGGCGCTATCAGGGAGGCGCGCGCGTGAGCCGCCGTGGGCGGGGGCAGAGGGCGAGGCGGACAGCTCGTCGGCGTCATCGTCATCGAGGGCGTCGTAGCTCTGCAGACAGGCCTTGGAGAAGATGGCGTACAGCTGGGAGGCGGCGGCGGCACCGGGCCAGCGCTCGGAGCACTGGTCGACAATGTCCAGCGAGGTGTTGACGAGAGTCTCGACATCGTGGCGCTGATGGACGCGGCGGACGCTGGAGTAAGAGACGGACCAGAGCAGGGCGTTGATGGAGGTGTAGATGGACAGGAGGAAGATCCAGGTGATGTCGATGGCGGCCTTGCGGACCTGCTGGCTGCCGAGGTTGATGACGTAGGCGGCGGAGTCGAAGCACTTGAGCGCGGCGGCGGGCGAGGGATGCGGCACCTGGGGCGAGGGCCGGAAGAGGAGGATGATCATGGCGTGGAAGCGGCCCGTGAACCTGAAGATTAGTCAGCAAAAGGCGGATGCGCATGGACGCGCGGGAGACGCACCAGGGTTTGCACCAGGCGGGGTCATCCGGGGCGGAGTCGCACCAGCGGTGGATCTTGTCCTCCATCTGGGCGAACCAAGGGTGGTCCTCGGCGCGGGGCTCGGGGCGCTTCTTCTCGTACAGGGTGCGGCGGATCTCGGCCTGGTGCAGGCGCATCTTGCAGAAGTGAATGGCGACACTCTTCTTGGGCGAGGGCGGCCCGGGTTGGATGCCGGAGCTGGAGATGAGGGAGTCGTCGACGTCGGCAAAGAAACCAATGTCGAGCAGGTCGTTGCACTTGGCGAAACCGTTGGGGCGACCCATGGTGTCGGCGAGGCCGAGTTCCATCGTGGTCATGACCCAGACGACACGGCGGCGCATGTCCAGCGTGAGGGGGTCGACATCATAGGCACCACCGCCACCACCGATCGTCTTGGCGTCGGCGATGCCCAGCTGCTGGCAGATGCGGGTGGCCAGGCCGACAATGTGGTAGATGTTGGTGCGGGTGGGCGTAAGGAGCGAGTACTGGCTGAGCAGGCTGAGGCACTGCAGCGTGCGCAGGTCCTTGGGCCGGACGACGTCCTCAAAGTGCTCCATGGCGGCGAGATAGTAGCTGTCGGCGAGGCCGGCGTACTGGGTGTCGAGTTTCTGGAGGCCGATGGCAAGGACCATGCGGACAGCAAAGTTCTTGTAGGGATCAGTGCTGCCGGCGAAGACGTCGTCGACGTTCTGAGCAAAGAGGCCTTCATGGAGAGCGGGAGTGAGGACCTGAGCTGGAGGGAGGGGAGGAAGAGGGTCAGCTGGTGGACAGGACAGTATCAGAGGAGAGGCCCGAGGCTAGAGACGCACCCCGCGAGCGAAACACTTCAATGAGCTTCTCGGCAATGGCGCGCGACGGCAGGTTCTGCGCCGGATGGGCGCTGATCATGGGGTAGCTCTTCTTGCGGAGGCCACTGGAGCCGATGGACAAGGCACCGGGGCCCGAGACGCTCTGCATGCGGGAGAGGCGATCCTGGCGGCGGGCGCGCAGCTCCGGGATCAGCTCCGAGATGCGCTGCGAGTCCGTGTACCGCTTGGCCTCCTCCATCAGCAGGCGGGTCATGGCGATGCCGCTGCTGGGGCCGAGATAGCGCGGTGTCTCGTCGGTGTCACTGAGACGCACGAGGCCGCCCGGCCGCAGCATGTCCTCGGTGTCGAGCGGGGCGTCGGCATCGCCGCCGTCTGTGTACTGGGCGAGCTCGGCCTCGAGCTGGCGCACCTTGTCCTGCAGCTTGACGACGTAGAAGCGGCTGATCTTGCGGCCTTTGGTGCTGTCGTAGTATTCGCACACGGAGCCGGAGCGCTCGCAGGGGAGGCAGCGGGGCAGCGTGGGGTCGCAGCGGGTCTTGCGCTGTCGGCAGCGGCAGCAGGCCGTCAGGGTGTGGGCGATGCGGGAGCCGGACTGGGGCGACGAGGGCTCGGAGAGGATCGAGGCCGCAGGGGGGAGCGCCGACGAAGCCGGCCGTTTGGGCGGAAAAAAGGACGGCTGGGGCGGCGGCCGGGGCATGGTGATGAAACCCTGGCGGAAGATGTCGGAGGCATTCATGATGGAGGAGGGCGGGGTGGCGAATGGGTGATGGGGGGGGGGGGGGGGGGGG
>RQWE01000266.1:0-31198 GCA_004028395.1 Leptographium galeiforme
CGCCGCCTGGCCCAGCCGCGTGCGCGTGCGCGGCGGCGTCGCCTCGGCCGTCGGCGACGCTGCCGGCGTGGCCGACTACGTCGCCCTCGTGGCCGAGGCCGCGGCCTTTCTGCCCGACGTCGACATGCCGCTGGCCGACCCCGACGCGCCGCGCCTGCTGGTGCCGTGGGAGCGCATGGACGGCTACGTGGCCGAGGAGGCGCGGCGACGCGCGCTGACCGACCCCAAGGACGTCGTGCACGTCTGGACCGGCCTGGCCGCCGTCGACGCCGTTTCTTTTTCTTCTCGCACACAAAACCACTCGGGAGCCGTGGCGCCGGTCGCCTGGCAGGCCCCCGACGACCAGCCGCCGACGGCGTACTGGGACCGCGCCCGCGTCGCCTGTGCCCCCCGCAGTCCCAGCCGCCACATCCCGGCGTCGACCGACTTTTCCCAGCCGCCCAGCATGCCGTACAACTGGCGGCCGACGTTTGCCACCAAGGGCTACATCACCAACGCCTCGGCCGCCGCCGACTACTGCGAGCAGCCACACCTGCGCTACCTGCACGACCGCTTCGTCACGCCGCCGGCCGTGTCGACCACCACGGAGCTGCTGCCGCTCTTTGGCGCCGCCAAGCTGACGGGCAGCAGCGAGATCCTGCTGCCGGCGGCGGCCGACCTACGCAACGACACGACCGGGTCGTCCAAGACGCGCAAACCGCGCAAAACACCCAAAACGCCAAAGACGCCCTGGGCCGACCGCACCACCGCCGTGGCCTGGCGCGGCGTCGCCGGCCCTCTGGCACGCGACAGCTGGGCACGACTGCCGCGCGTCCGCCTCGCCGAGATGCTCAACGCCACCACGGTCGGCACCCTCGAGCACGCCGACCGGCGTGCGCGCTCCTTTGAAATGGCCCCGCGTCCGGCCTACGACTACGCGGCCCGCCGCGACAATGCCGTCGCCGAGCGGCTGCTGTCCAACGTGGACGCCGGCCTGACGGACATAGTGTGCGCGCCCGCCGCCTGCGACGACCTCTGGCCGCACGTGCACGCCGTCGCACCGCTCGCGCCGCACGCCCTCGACGCCGCCAAGCTGCTGCCCCAGGTCGACGGCGACGGGCACGGCTTCCGCGATTTGATGTTGTCGACCGGCCTGCCCCTCAAGGCCACGGCCCAGGTCGCCTGGCACGACGACCGCCTGCTGCCGTGGCTGCACTACGCGCCCCTCGACAACTCGCTGCAGGACCTGCACGCCGTGCTCGGCTTTTTCCTCGCCGACGACCACGGCGACGCCGCCGCCCGTCTGCTGGCGGCCTCGGGGCGGCTCTGGGCCGAGCAGGCGCTGCGCCGCGACGACATGCTGCTGTACGTGTGGCGGCTGCTGCTCGAGTTTGCGCGCGTCTGCGACCCGAACCGCGACCAGCTGGGCTATGTGGCGGATTTGTAGGGCTAGGCAGCTGTAGACTACTCGTACTACTACCTCTGCACAAATAGACGCACAAACAAAATGCTTACATGAGCGACGCTAGGGCTACAAGCCCTCAAATTCGGTGCCTTGGCCCCACTCTTCCCCCCAGTTGGCTGCTTTGCGGCGTGACAATATTTTTTCCTGGCACCGGCGATTTTTCTCTTGTTTCGGCCCTCCTCTCAACCCTCGTCGACGACATCCCAACCTCTGCCACCGTGATTGCAGACCTCCTTCACAATGGTGTGTGCTGCCCGTGCCGCCGTGTCTGCCGTCTGCTCGCTCGTGCTGACCTTTTTTTCTTCTCTCTAGGCGATCAAGCACAACAACCAGATCCCCAACAACCGTCAGTGACCTTTTTTGTGCCCTCTTTTTGGCCCATCGCTCCCTCGCTCCCTCGCTCCTCGCTCCATCTGCCCTGCCGCCTCTTTCTTCGACGCGCCGTGCACTGACACTCCCGGACAGATTTCCGCAAGGATTGGCAGCGCCGCGTGCGGGTGCACTTTGACCAGGCCGGCAAGAAGCACAGCCGCCGCGTGGCTCGCCAGACCAAGGCCGCGGCCATTGCACCGCGGCCGGTCGACCGTCTGCGGCCGATTGTGCGCTGCCCGACGGTCAAGTACAACCGGAAAGTGCGGGCCGGCCGCGGCTTCACGCTGGTCGAGCTCAAGGCGGCCGGCGTGCCGCGCCTGCTGGCCCCGACCATTGGCATCGCCGTCGACCACCGCCGCCAGAACCTGTCCGAGGAGTCGCTGGCCGCCAACGTGGCCCGCCTCAAGGCCTACAAGGCCCGCCTGCTCGTGTTCCCCAAGAAGGGCGCCAAGCCCGCCATCCCGGCCGGCTCCGCCGCCGCCACCATTGCCGCCGTGCTGCCGATCGTGCCCGTCCCGGCCGGCGTGACCGAGATCAAGACGAGCGAGCTGCCGGCGCCCCTCGAGGCCGGCGCCTTCACGACGCTGCGCATGGCCCGGTCCACCAAGAAGTACGCCGGCAAGCGCGAGAAGCGTGCCAAGGACGCGGCCGAGGCGGAGGCGAACAAGAAATAGAGGGGGGGGGGTGCAACACGAAAGAAGGAAGATTGGGCTTGAGCAAAAAAAATTCACGAGGGCCGCGGGACATGTTCTTTTTTTTCCCTCTCTCCGCGCTGTTGAGTACGAGACACTGGCATGTGTCGGGTCTTTGCTTTTGTTCGGGTCTGCATATGGGACTGCCGCAGGACACGGGTCGGGCAGCGAAGGAAAGCGGACAGGACAGGAGACAGCACGTCTGGCTGTGGCGGCCTTTTTGCAGAATGAAATAAAAAAAAAGAGTAAAGATTTCCTGGGACGGGTGTTTTGGGCATATGGTAGTTGATTGGGAGCTGCCATCCGATAGGGAACCTACGCTGCTAATCAACGGTCTGGGCCGCCAGCTGGCCCGCCCCGATCTGCACCGTCTGCTCAAACATGGTGCGGCGCAGCGGCGGCAGGAACTGGGCGTAGTGTTTGAGCATCTCGGACAGCAGCACGACGCCGTTTTCGCGGTCCAGCCGGAAGGCATGGGCGGCCTGGGCCGGGTCGACGGGCCGGGGCTCGGCCGCGGAGGCGTCAAAAGCGGCGGGCAGCATCGACGTGGACGGGTCGAGTCCGGCGAGTCCGTCGAGTCCGGCGAGTCCGTCGAGTCCATTGGGTGCATTCGTTGCATCTCCGGTAGGCGCGTCCGTCTGGGCAGCGCGCAAGTCGTGGCCGTCGACCATGTCGCGGCCCGAGACGGCCTCGACGACGACGCGGCAGGCCTCGTCCGGCTGCAGCGCGCGCATGGCCAGACGGGCGCCGTCCGACGAGCGGCTCATGAGGGCGCAGATGAAAATGGCCTCGGACCGCAGCACGGGGTAGCGGTTCTGGGAGATCAGGTAGGACAGGGCGTCGGCCATGTCGAGCAGGCCGGCGTAGAAGTGGGCCCGTCGGGGCTGTTGGACGTTGTCGGGGAGGGGGGGGTCAGGCGAGGGAGGGGTTGTGGCCGGCGTGGTGTCGGCGGGCACGGCTGGGAGGCCGTTGGCCGTGTGGCCAGACACGTCCGTGACGTTGCCCAGGTCGTGGGCCACGGCCTCGGCGCTGTGGCCGCCCGGCAGGCCCGGCAGGCCCGGCAGGCCCGGTAGGCCCGGCAGGCCCGGCTCCCAGTCGGCAGAGAGCACGGGCGGCTCGGCCGGGCTGACGTGCAGCACGCGGCAGACGGTGGCGAGGACGCGGGCGGCCTCGATCTTGGCGGTGTCGGCGTCGATGCGGTGGAAGAGGTCGGCGAGCACGTGGACGTTGCTGCGCTCGTGGCCGGGCGAGAGCGGCCCGCAGAGGCGGCGGACGTTTTCGGGGCAGTGGGTGAGGAGGAGGCGCGTCAGCGAGAGGGCGGCGAACTGGACGTGCGGCTGGGCGGCCTGGGTCCAGAGGCGCGGCAGCAGGCCGAGGCCGGGGTCGAGCAGCGTGGCCAGGCGCGGCTTGTTGACGGCGGGAATGGCGAGGTTGCGCAGACAGGAGAGGACGGCGTAGGTGAGGGGGACGGGGGGCTGGGGGGGGTCGGTGGGAGGGTCGGTGGGAGGGTCGGTGGGAGCGTGGATGGTGGGCTGGCCAGCAGTAGTCAAGTCCGACAGCGACGTCTCCGACAGCAGCGAAATCAACAAGGCGTGCGTCTGCGCGCCGCACACAAAATGCACGCTCGTCTGGTCGGACCGCGCCAGGTTGCCGAGCGCATAGCAGGCCGTCGCCTGCAGGGCCGGCACGTCGTCGCCGACCGCACCGGGCCCACGCAGCCAGCCCTGCAGCGTGGCCACGACCGGCGACGTGACCGTGTAGACGGACAGAAAGGCGTCGCCGGCAAACACGTCGGCAATCACCTCGGCGAAGCGGCCGCGCACCGCCACCAAGTCGACGGCGTCGTCGTCGTCCAGGTCCTCCAGGCGCACCTGCCGAAACGAGCGCTCATAGGCCGTCAGCAGCAGCGCCACGGCCGAGGACCGCGTCAGCTGCGTCTGGAACGGCTCCTCGCTCAGCAGCACCAGCACCACCGCCAGGACATTGTACAGCTCGTCGGCGTCCACCCGCGTCGTCGCGTCCGTCGCCACCCGGAGCAGCGCCTCGGGCGCCGTCAGGTCGACCACGGATTCGGGGGGGCCTGAAAGAAAAAAAGTCAGCGGTGTGCATGAGACGAAAAAAAAGAGAAAAAAAAAAAGAAAAAAAAAGAAAAAAAAAACGAAATCACCCACCCTTCCGCACCAGCAGCCCAAGGATCTTGACCATCATGCCCAGAAACGCCCGGCACTTTTGCAGCCGCGGGCCAGCCAGAATCGCCATCAGCCGGCGGCCCACGTCCTGCTCAATCGCCTGGGCCTGCGCCGGTTCTGTCGAGGTCGTCAGCGCACCCTTTCCCATTTCTCATCTCTCAAGGCAATCATCACCATAGTCCATGCACACGTTGAACAGCACCGGGATCGCAAAGCCCAGCAGCCCGTCGTCGGCCAGCAGGCCCGCCAGCGTCGCCACGTGCTGGCCCGCCACCACCCGCGCCCGGTTGCTGTCCTCGTCCGCACACGTGTTGCCAACCAGCCGCAGCGCCTGGATCTGCAGGCTCGGCCGCAGGCCCTCGGTGGCCAGAAAGTCGAGCAAGGCGTCCAGGAGGCCGGACGCGCCCATCGGCACGCGCCAAGCAGCTGTACGGTCAGTCTCTGTGTCAGTCTGTCATTCTGTCTCTTCCACGCCTCTGGGAGCCCTACCATCTCGACTGGCGTCGGCCAGAATCTCCGCCGTCGTGTCCAGCTCGCTCGAGCCCGACTCCCACAACTGCCGCACACTGGCCAGCACGGGCTGTAGTCGCAACGTCCGCTGCGCCTCGTCGCCGTCACCACCGCCCGGCGCAAGCAGCTGCCGGATCTCGTCGACGGTCATGGCTCGTAGTCGGGGTCGAGCACAGCAGCAGCAGCTTGGGCGGGCCAGGGCTGTCCCGCAGGGGCGAGAATGCGGATTTTGTGCCCTGAACTGCCGGACTGGGGCGTCGTTCTGATGTGAGGGGCAAGTCGGGCAATTAGCGGGCGGTGGCCCCCCCGGCGAATCAGCGCTGGCCGCTGTGCTGCAGGCGGCTTGCGGCTGCCTGCCAGTGTGGTTGCTGATTGGCGGCTACCCCACCCATAAGTCGCCGTGGCCAATCGTGAGGCGACGGAATTAGCCATGGGCAGAGGTGAAGTCGCGACTGTTTCTGCATAATTCGGCAGAGAAGAGGTGTCTGTGGTCTTGTGACGGTCTTGTGATATCACAAAATACTCATTCTGGAGATGGCAAGGACCGTGCGAGTTGTCTGGACCTTGAAGAAGCAACCGCGAAATGGAAGCCCAGTGTTCGATGCCAATCACATTCACCCCAGTCACGTTCGATCCCAGTTGCATCCATCCAAATGGATTGGTGTAGAATTCATAAAGCAAAGACGAGCTTCCTGCTCCTGGCGGGAAACCCAGTCTCTCGACGCAGAAAGCTACTGCTGCTTTCGTCGCGAGGAAATTAACAGTTACTGGTTGCAACTACTGCTTTAGTTGCTTAGGCCCAGTAGTTGCAAAGTGACAAATATCCCTTTTCCCTGCCCTCCAGGAAAATATCCCTTTCAAAAATGCCCCCTAAAAAAAGAGCTCCTCAAAAATATCCTGCAAACCCCAAATCCCATCTCACGTCTTTGTGGACATGAGACAATTGACACTCGGCAAATGCGAATATGTACTCCCTAATTCCGCCCCGAACGCGGTCACCAAGAAATGTAAAGTAGACTTCAAAGAAACATAGCTCTCACCTTGTCCAAACACAGGCAGACCGCCGCCTCAGTACAGCCCCCAATTGACCTTTTGCTGCTTCACGTCACCGTTGCAGTTCATGGTGCCCTTGGCGCCCACCAGGCCGTTCCACGAAAACTGCTCAATGGCCGAGTTGATCAGGTCGATAATGTCCTGCGCGCCAACGTTAAAGTCAACGTTGCCGTTGATCTTTTTGCCCTGCACGCCAAACGAGCACGTGCCGGACTTGACCAGCCGGTGCTGCTCCTCGACAGCGTTCTCGACCTCCCACTCGCCCAGCGTGTTCTGGATGTTGGTAATGATCTGCTGGCAGTCGGTGACGAGCGGCGACGCCGACGTGGTCTGGTCCGTAAACGTGGAATCGCCGCAGTCGCTGATGGCCTGCAGCGCGTTGCACGGGTAGTTGGCCACGCTCTTCTGGCCGGCGTTGATGGCCGCCTCGGCCGTGGCCGGGCTGCAGACGGGAATGGTGACGTAGCCGGGCGTCGTAATGTCCTGGTTGTAGAGGCTCTCGAGCGTGCCCGAGTCGGCCGGATCGGCCGCGCTGCCGCCGTTGGTGTTGCCGTTCTGCTTGTACGTGTTGACGGCGCCGGCCACGAGGTCGGCCAGCGTGATGCCGCCAAAGGTGCCGTCCAGCGAGGCGAGACCCGGCGCCGACGCAAAGATGTAGTCGCTGCAGACGCTGCCGCCATTCGACGTGGTCGTGCAGTCGTTGGTGTTGGACGTCGAGTGCGGGTAGACGAGGTAGTACATCTCGTCGTTGTAGCAGTAGCCCGACGCCTCCATGTCGTCGGCGGGAATGTAGCTCGCCATGGTCTCGGTGGAGTTGCAGTCGGAGCCCGAGTCGACCACGAAGACGTACGTGCTCGAGACGTTCCAGAGCGACGGGATGGCAAAGGCGAAAAAGGACTTGGCCACGCTCGCCTCCAGCGAGGCGTACGTCGTCGAGTTGTACGTCGTCGGCGGATCGCTGTCCGCGCCGTTGACGGCGCCGGCGATGAGCTTGCCGTCCGAGACGAGGCTCGTCAGCATCGTCAGCCCGGCCGTCTCGCCGCTGAAGAGGGACTGCAGCGCCAGCTCCGTCACGTTGGCCCACGCGAAGATGGCCTGGCCCAGGTACTGCGAGTACACGGCCTGGTCGCCGGCCGTCCAGGTGCCGCTGTGTGTGTTAGAGGAGAGAGGAGAGGAGAGAACAAGAGAGGAGAGCAAAAAGAGACAACGTACGCCGACTCGCTCCCACCGGCGAGGGCAGAAGTAAGGCCCGTGCCAAACGAGACCAGGGCCTTGCCGGTGTCCTTCAGATTGTCGTACAGCTGCTTGTTGGCCTTGAAAAACGGCATGGCCGACAGGACTAGGAGACGCATCAGCAGGCCGTCCAGAAAAGGCAATGCACACCCACACGGGACACGCACTCGAGTTGAAAAAGGCCGACGTGGCCACGGTGCCCACGAGACCGATGACGGTCAGCAGGATGGCGAGCCAGTCGTCGTTTTGGGCGGGCGACACGGGCGCAAAGGTGTTTTCCATGTTCTGCAGCGCCGGGCTCACCACGTCGCTAAAGGAGTCGTGCAGGGCACTAATGTAGCTGGCGTACATCTGCGGGTGTTAGTGGGCCTTTGCCGAAAGAACAAACACTCCACTCACCTCGTGGACAATGACCATGGAGTTCCAGATCTCGTAGCCGGCCGGGCCCGAGCCCGAGCCCGACACCACGGCGCAGGTCAGCGTCTGCTCGCAGTTGCTCGAGTCGCCGTACAGGCCGCAGTTGACGCTCTCGGGCCCGTGGATCGTGTTGGAGACGGACTGGCTAAAGGTGAGCGAGTTGGCCGGCTGGTCATAGTCCAGCCAGACGTTGACCACGTCCGTCCAGGCGTCGGAGCAGTCCATCTCGTCCCAGCGCTCCTCGGGCGTCAGCTTGAGGTTCTCGACCGACGGGTCGCTGCACTCGAGCGACGTCCAGTTGCCGGTGCGGTTGCCCTCGGCGTACGGATCCGTGCCGACCGTGGCCATGCTGACAAACTTGGCCCAGCTCGAGCTCTCCGACGGCGCGTCGACGTACGCGGTCAGGTCCGTGGCCCAGAGCGACGAGCCGCCCATGGCGAGGCTCTGGTACTGGGCCATGCGCCGGTCCCGGACGGCCTCGTCCATGTAGGCCACCCACTGGTTGGTGTCGTAGACCAGCACGTTGCTGTCGCTCACATTGTCAATGTACGCGACGGTCACGCGGGTCATGTTGGACAGGATCTCGTTGATCTCCGCGTTGGCCAGGTAGCCGGCCGTATTGGTGCAGACGCCGACCTCGGCCTTGGACGCGCTGGCCGTGCCGGAAAAGAAGCAGTCGGCCGTGTTGCAGGCGGGGTCGGCCATTTCATACGAGCGGCCGTAGCTGGTCACGCCGACGACGACCTTGTTGGAGGGGACCCCCGCCTTTGTGATCTAGCGGGAGGGTGAGCACGACGGAGAAAAGTCAAAAAAAAAAAGGAAAAGGAGAACAAACCATGGACAAGGCGGTCAGCGTCTCCGTCAGGTTGACATCGCTCCGGAGACAGTTGCCGGTGGCGCAGCCGTCTTGCGAGTTCGCATTGTTATAGTCCAGCTAGCGATGCACAGACATGAGAAAGACGAAAGACGAAAGACGAAAGACGAAAGACGAGAGACGGGGACGCGCGCTGCTTACCTGCCCGTGCATGTCGTAGGTCAAAAAGACAATGTAGTCGACCACGTCGCTGATCTCAGCAATGGGAAAGCCCTTGAGGTAATAGTACGAGGCCGGAGCGGCAATCGACAGCGACTTGTTGCCGAGCAGGTCCTTGAGCGTCACCAAAAAGGCCAGGTAGTTGGAGCCGTCGTCGTCGTTGCCCGCCGGAATGCCGGGAATGTCGGGTTCCTATGTGGTCAGCTGCCGTCTTGTTATCCATCTCGCTCGCCCCCCCCCCACGTACACCAGGGTACTCCCAGTCAATGTCCACGCCGTCCAGATCGTTGTCGTCGACGAAATTGGCAATGCTGCTGGCCATGGCATCGCGGTTGTCGGCCGTCACGCCCTCCCGGAAAATGTTGTACGTGCTCGGGTCGGTCGAAAAGGTCCAGCCGCCAAAGGTCAGGATGCGCAGCGGGCCCGAGACGCTCTTCAGATTCTCAAACTCGTACTGGGCCAGCGAGTCGCCCAGGTTGACCGTGTAGTTGTCCGCGTCCAGCGTGGCAAAGGAAAAGTGCAGGTGCGTCAGACCCGTCGTGTTCACCTGCAAAACGTCCTGGTTGAGGCAGGACCGGTCAAAGTTGTAGCCCTCGAAAAAGGCAATGTTGCGGTACGTGTCCGGCGCGCTGCTCTGCACAATGTCCGTGCCGCAGTTGGAGATGCAGCCGTTGGTGCCGGCCGCCGCCGTCCCGGGCGCCCCCGTGGTCGTGTTGGTGCAGAAGCTCGCCGTCGTGCCGCACTTTCCGTAGATGTTGCAGCACGCGTTGAGCGGACAGGGGTTGAGGTCCGAGAGCGCCGTGCCGTTGGTCGGCATCTCGGTGCCGACCACCGTGGGACCGCACTCGGCGCTGGCGTCGGACGCCGGCATCGGCGCCGTGCCGGCGCTCAGACAGATCACCGTGCCAATGGTGAGGTCGTCACAGCCCTCCCAGCCCCACGTGTCGCTGTTGTACGTCTCGATCTGGTCCGTCGTCAGGCCGTACGAGGTCGCCAGGCTCGGGCAGGTGTCGCTTGTCGAGATCGTGTACGAGGAGCACGACCCGTTTGTGTTTTCCGACGGCGCGGCGCCCGAGACCGTCCCCGTCGACCCCGTCGACGTGCAGTTGGCCGACGTGCAGTTGTTGCTGCTGCTGCTGCTGCCGCGCGCCCGGAGGCGCCAGGGGCTCGTGTAGTTGGACGAGCTCGAACTCGCGCCGGTGGGCGAGGCGACCACGGTGGCGTTGGTGGTGTTGTTGGCCGGGCCCACGCTGCCGACCGCCGCGGTGTAGTAGCTGGGGCCGCTGACCTTGTTGTCGGCATAAAACGAGACGCACCCGCCCTCGTGCCACGTCTGGATGGCGTCCTGGATCTGCGCAAAGCTGCCGTTGCTGGCCGTGATGAAGCCAAAGGTATGGGCCGCATCGGGGCCGCAGTGCTGCATGGCAACCAGGCCGCTGTGCACCTTGAGCGCCTTCACGTTGGCCTGCAGGTAGCCCAGCGCAAAATCAGCCACGCCCTCGTTCTGCATGCTCTTGCCAATGTAGATGCCGGCCGAGCCGCCGCCGGCCTGGGCAAAGAGGACGGCCGGGTGGTTGGTGGCGCCGTGTCCGTTGGTAAAGAACTTGCTGGTCTCGTGGGCCAGCGTGCTGACGACGGCCGGCTGGAAGGAGCCGTCGGTCCACCAGCCGACCTCGTACGTGACGTTGGTGCCGTTGCCGACGAGGGGCACGACCGCGTTGTCCGAGACCACATTGGACCAGTCGGGGCCGTAGGACGTGCACGAGTAGATCCGGTGGTGGCGGGCGTCGTCGTCGACGTCGTCGTACACGTTGAACATGTCAAACATGGTCTGGTCGCACTGCTTCGTCTGCGCCAGGCTGTTGAGCAGCGACCAGTTGTCGTGGGCCGCGCCGGCCGTGATGCAGCGCGCCGGACACGCCTCTCCCGTGCCGCGGTAGCCCGGACCAGCGGGCATTCTGAGCGCCTGCCGCGGATGCGAGACCTGTCCGGCTTCGCCCGGCGACACCAGGGCAAGGCCGAGGGCCCCGAGAAGGAAATGGGACCAAGAAGACGACAGCATGGTGTCGGTTTGCAAACGAAAAAGAAGGTAGTGATGGAATACAAAGGAGCGTCGAGACTGAAAGAGTCTTGTAAGAAGGAGAGGCTTCGTGCCCGCGATGTCTTGGACCCTGGGGATACCGAGTGTCTGGGATGCATGTTGGGGCGGCGCTGGCTCCCATATTTATCGTCCTGCGCGGCCATCTCCCCAGTGGCAAACACGTGGGTCGTCTCGAGTCTTGCCTGACTCTTGGGATGCAAGTTGGGATCCCAAGTCGGTCCGGCGACGGACCCGACAGGGGCCCAGAATCCTACAACCAAGATACAGCCGCCACTGTCTCTCGAGTCCGGAGGCGTTTCCTTTGCAGGTGACCGAGAAAGCATACGACAAGGGAATGGGAGGAGTCCCATTGGACGGCCAAGATGTAACCAGAAGCTGTAATGATCCAAACAGCCAGGACGACGCGTGAATTCTACCGAATGATGCGGATGAAGAATCCTAAAAAGCAGGAAAGGGGGCCTAGCCTGGCACCACGTGTGTATATCTCGGTTTTTACTCGTACAGAGCCATGGTACTGACCAGGTCGAGCCTGTTTTTTCTGGGTCTACCCCATATTCACCGTCACTCACAATGTCCCGGGGCGGAGGGCAGGACGATGAAACAAGAATCATCCAGTGTTCTGTCCAGCCTTCAATCTCCAGAATGCGGCTACGGAGGAAAAGGAGTGTCGCAGTCGGACACTAGTCGATCCAATGCCACATGTGGGTTAAAACAGCGTTTCAATGGGCACAGTAGAGTTACCGCCGTTAGCGTGGTCAGGCATTCCATGCACGTTAGATCGGGCCATACGCGCCGGGTGTAAGGCGCTCCCCTCTTCGGCCGAGAGTAGTGGGGACGATTAGTGGGCACAATGGCGATCCTCGTCGCATAAACGCGCTCGTTAATCAAAGTGTAAATACTCTGCGGCGCCCCGGCAGTCGGCAGTCGTACGAGATAACATCTACAGGGAAATGGAAAAAGAACAGGAAGCAGGAATACGGAAGAAAGCAGGAAACGGGAAAGGGCAAAATCCAAAATCCCCCCCTAAATCCATCCCATCCAAAGCAGGCAGGCCGGCCCCAGCCACACGGCCAACAACAGCTGCACGTTTCCGACGAGCAAGGCGCTGGCGCTGGCGCTGGAGCTCGCGCAGACGGCGCCCTCTGCGTGGTTGGCGCAGGCCGTCGACGAGACGGCCGCAGCGACGCTCGACGCAGCCGTGGCATCCATGCCGGCGGCACAGGGGTTCGCTGTCGGCAGCGTTGGCGACAGCACCGCGCACGCCGAGGCACCGTTGTAGTCGGAGGTGTCTGTCACATTCAGCGTGCCGGTCACGGTGAAGGCGAAGCTCGACTCGTCCGCGTCGGCGTCGCAGGTGCCGTTGGCGGCCGCAGCGGCGCCGAGATCCGGCTCCTGAGCGCCGGCCTTTGTCGTGAACACGACGGCCCTGCGCTGGCTCTGCGAGGTGTAGAGCGGTGCGCCCTGCGAATCGTCGCCCGAACAGTTGGACGTGGTCAGGGTCCAGACGAGCTCCCACTGGCCCTCGCCCAGGCCGTAAATGGAGCCGTAGGTATACGAGGTGCCGGACTCGCTGCCGTTGAGATGCAGCTGTCCCAGAGTGTGCGAGTCGCTGTAGCTCGCGTTGATGGCGCTCACGACGTCAAACTGAACGGTGGGTGCCATGTACTGGCCGATCTCGGCGTTTTGGACGGCAAAAACAACGGCAATGACGCCGCCAGCAGCGTATGAGTCGTTGCGCGGGAACACCAGATCGACTTCCACCGTGGTCGGGAACGTCGTGGCCGCCGCCGCCACAACAGCGCCGAGCAGAGAGAGGACAGATGGAGCAACCATGGTGGACCGAAATGAAATGGACCGAAAGTAGTACGAAAAATGGGAATTTGCAATCGAGAAGAAATTAAAAAAAAAAAAAAAAAAGGAAAGAAGGAACAGGGAGAAACAAGGTGTTAACGGTCCCAACCGATCCGCCAAATAAAGTGGCAAGCTTTTTGTGTAGGCTGCCAGGCCCCACCGGCGCGGCACAGTAGCATCATCGGCCAAGTCACGCCAGCTAATCAGAGCGCTGTGTGCACCCCGTGCTCATAACCTGAAACTCTATTATAACCTCACCCCACACGGAATCCTTCGCGCCATGAGCATAATGCAACTCGAACCATGGGCCATGGCTGGTCACCGACACGGATTTTGTCGATCGGTATTTGCCGTGGACCGCGACGCAGTTTTCATCGCCTCATTCTTTTCATACTCTCCTTGCAAAATCTTGCAAAGTCGGCGCATATGTGGCCGATGAGGACAAGGCAACGTAGATATCGTGCAATGAAAAAACACCGGTTCCGTTATCCAAGTATGGAGAGACCTCGACTCCTTCGTAGGTAATGGTGACAATCCTCTGTGGTCACCAACGTCTCCCGATACTGCAGTCATCTCCAGCTCCCTTCTTTCAATCGAGCAACATCGACCATGGGCCTACGACCGCTCAAGAATTTGGGACTATTTCTCAGGTTCTTACTGCTTGCCTCTGTATATGCGTGGTACTGTGACTTGCGGGCTCGCCGTGGCTGCCAGCAGCGGAGATTTGCAGACTTCGGTTGCCAGTAAATCGGGTGTGACGGTGGACTCTTTACCGTATCTACATCCCACTGTTGCGTGCCCGACGACGTTGACAGCTAGCTAGACCTACAGCGTACTCGGCACCGATTCATCAGTCACGACGGCCGTCGACCACATCCACGGCCATTTTACAGTCACACCTGCGTCTATATTGACGACCTAGATCGCATTCACATATATGGCCACGCCCACGCATAAGGCTACATTGGAGCCCAAGACTACGCTCAAGTCCAAGACCACCACCACGATCAAGTCCACGGCCACATCCATGGCCAGCGCTCACGGCCTGATGCAGCAGATCTTCTTCGTGCGCTACATCAACTGGGTCGTGACCTTTCGAGCGTGATACTTGGCTATATGGGGAAGAAAACAACAACAACAACAGCCACGGCCTCAACCACGACCAATGCCTCATCTCGTGCCCAAGACCACCTCGGCACCGACAATGTCTACAAAGTCAACACCACCACGGCTACTAGCACGCCAATACCACCACGTCCTCACACTTTTCTCCATGACTCACTGCCCTCACTGGCCGGGCTCCCTCCCTCTGCCTGGTAGGCTCCTCCTCTCTTTCTGCCGCTTCACGACGCAGGCTCGCCACCTCCACAAGACCACATCCTACGCAGCCACACACTGGCTAGCCCATCCTCTCCTATGCAGTCCTTCGCACTTTCTTCTACAAGAGGGTTCCTCCTCGTTACGAACCGTGACCGCCAGCGACTGTCGTTACTATTAAGAAGGATAGTCACCTGGCAATATACAGGGAATTAATCAATCAACCACCACGTCAACAAAGGACATGATCACAATGTCTTCGTCTACGTACCGGTCAGTCCGGTCCTGTCTCCAGCTGGAACAATGTTTGCCTCGTCTCGTCAGGCGATTCTTGATATTTTATCGACCCATATGTTAGCCAAATGAGTCCGCGCAGACAACCTTGCCTTTTGGAAGCCGGCAATGGACTCTGGCACGAACTTTTTTTTCTGTGCCACGAGAAACAGCTGACAGCGTACTTCCATGGACTGCTCCAACCTATATCTTGGCAACTACATCTGTGTTGGTACTTTAATGGGTACAACAACGACCGCGACAACGATTTCAACAAAAATCGAGAACAACCACAACGTCGACAGCCCCGTCCACTGCTCCGTCTCCTGAAATTTCCAGCATGGTGAGCGACTGTACTCCGTACAATTTGCCAGTTTCTACTTGCCAAGTCGGGGGACTAATACCACGTCGCCATAGAGGCGACTCGCAATCTTATCGCAGCCGAGTTCATCTTGGAGTCCGTTCGTCTACGACATAGCACGAGAGGAACCGCTGATTCAGATAATTCGGTTTTGCGGTTGTCCGACCGGGCAGTGCCGCGACGCTACCATCTGTTGGATATTACACAATTTACGACGGCCCATGACAGTGCTACGCTGTGGACATGGTTGTCCAAGACAGAGCATGTCGTCGTGGAGTCTGAGAAATTATGCCCAGCTCAAGGGGAGGAATGGATTTCTGCAACAAAACCGCCTCGCCACAGTGGCCAGTCGAAATATCCGATTAGTAATCGGGCCCCTGCTGGGTGTTGCAAAAGTAACGTCCGCCACGCCATTGCTGTCCTGGCGGGCTCGTGACGCTTGGGCTCCAAAATGAAACGAACTGCGACCCTTCTGCGAAGGGTGTGAGGGCTGTTACGGATTTCTCGTGTTACAGACGTCCACACCGGCACCGCTTACAAAAGACCCGCGCATGTGGCTGCGGTCTGGGTACGCCACAATCCGTTGCGCTACTTGCTTCGTATCTCAAGACTTGCAACCCTAACCCGCAGCAAAAAAGTTGGTTCCTGATTTGCCGGGCAACAAGTGTTGGTCATTTTGATGTAATCCTGTGGCCCGAGCGGTCCGTGCGCAGCGCAGACACGAGAGCCAACCAGCTATGTACCCCACAGAACAAATCACCAGATCTTCCCTCTTACCGCAGGCCGTTTTTGGTTTGCGCGTACCGGATTTCAGCACACCACGGTTCAATATCTCGTATCCATTGCCTCCGAACGGCGTTGGCGATATCTTGGCGCCGCTCCCTCGGTCGCAACGAGCAAATCGCACTTGCACATCCAAGCTGTGAGGATGGTAGGAGCGCACTATTCGTATGCAGCCCGATACGAGTGGAAGCCGCACTGGCAGCCATCACATGCCGTGTGCATTGCATAGGGCCGGCCGAGTTGCGACCTGCATGTATTGATTTTGTCCTAGCATTCCGCTGTGCTTTCCCCTGAACCCGGATCAAAGACTCGCGTTGCCAGCTGGTACTTTCAGGTTCAAAGCGCGACTCGGCCATTCTAGTTTGAGTCGAAATATTGCCCAAGGACTACTCCGTACTATGAGTACGGAGTACAATTACAAGCACAAGTTCCAAAGTAGGACGAGTAGGGGTATGGCGAGTAGGACACGACGAGTCATAGCACGCGTTCTCCGTGACGCCTCAACGCCACCGCCTCTCTGTACCTGAAGGCCGCGGGACCATTGCTGTCTTTGCCCTGAGCCTCAGGGGACAGACAGGGGACACGCGACCTCTGCCACTGCTATATTGGGCCTGAAGCTGGCCTAGCGCGTCCTGGCAAGCACGCCGTTCAGCGCCACTCTGAGATTTTCGCCTAGTACCTGTAATATGTGTACGTACGGAGTAGTATAAAATTGAAGGGTGGCAGAAATGAAACGGACGTTCAGCGCTAGGCCTGCCAGTTTGGGCTAGGCAAAAGGCCTTTGCAGCAGGGCAAAAGTAGCCGCTAGCCATTCGTCCCTGCTCAGATCCCTTTATTTGTGCAAGTCGTGACGAAAGCGCCGCGCTAGTGCCTTTATCCCGTGAGCCTGATCCTTTCCTCGTGCCTTGTTCTTCTTTTTATAGTACTTAGCGTTTCAATAGTCGTGAACAAGCTAGCTGAGTAGTGGCCGTGCAGCTCGCCTAACATCGTCGGGTTAGCGAAAAATAAACACAATGGTGCCGATCCAAAAACCTGGCAGTTGCCACAATGCCGCTCTCCGCTGACAAGCTGAAGATCCCAAAGCGTGCTAGAATATGGCCATTGCTGGCTCGTATCAGGGAATTGGCACGCCTGTGATAGGCCCAACGGTCCAATGGACCTTGGCCCGCTAAAATAAGAACGCTCTCTCGTGAGCCGCGCTCCATCCATGTGACCCACCCTTTCCTATTCACACCATAGGACCGGCGACAACACACAAGTGCTACCGACGTACGTGCCGGCGGTGTGCCCGCATTTCAACCGTGAGGATAGTGGTGTTGCTGTCAAAGTGGGGTCCTTTGCCGAGTGCGCTGGACAGGCTCCCGACAATAACGGCAGATATGGTAGAAATGGAGACTCTGCGGGAAAAAAAAAAAAGCAAAAACGACTCCCCGCTCGCGGATTCCCCAGGATAATGTCCGGACTGCACGCCCGGACGGCTCAGCTCGGACCTCATTTGAGCGCCTTTCCCCTGGTTCGTTTCGAAGAGTAGTAGGCCGTCTCAGTGGTCGTCGTCAGCGTCATCGTCATCGACATGGCGATGTGAGCGGTCGGGGCCGCCGCTTGTCCCATCTCGCCCCCTTTCCGCCCGGCGACCACGATGAATACGACGGCAAGAAAAAAAAAAGAGCGAACAAGAACGAATGTTAGTCGCCGCTGAATTGGCCGCGTGATTGTGCAGGAAGCGTACAAGTGGCGGATCTATACTGCCACCCCTGCAGCTACTCGTGCATAGATCATCGGACTCACATCCTTGCTTTAGCCAGACGCAGCAGTGGACTCAGCTTGACGACTTTGCGCTCGACGCAAGCGCCTCGAACCGCTGCAGCCAGGCTATCGCGGTACACACTGCACCCGTGACTGTCCGGCCGCAGTGCCTCTTCTGGTTCGCTTGCCCGCAATACGAGTACGAGATGTGTCCAAGAGAGCTCGGCCCTTTTTCCGTCCAGATCCGCCATCCTCGGGAAAAACACACCCACGACGTACCGCAACCTGAACTTGCAGGCTCTCTATGCATCCCATCCTTGTCCCGCACACACTCACACACCTCCTCGTGCATCGCCAAGCCTGACACATCTGACCATCTGGCTCCTCCATCCTTGCTCGCTGACCAACATTCATCGGTCAAGCGGCCGCCACACTACGCCGCGCTCCTGCATTACAACGCCAAAAAACACAGTCAACGCGCATCTCGTGGCATTAAGGCCGGTTTACCCGTCTGTCGGCCTCGTAGCAACCGTCGCATTCTTCGTATTCAGGCATGGGCCGTGTCTTGGCGGCCTGTCCAACGGTCTTTCTGCTGACAGGCTGACGAGAATTATGCCCTACGAAATGGCAACGCCGGAGATCCTGCTAGCCGCATGCTACGCTGCTGTCCTTTTGGCAGCCGTCGAAACTATCTATTATTGGGCCACCTTGGCGGACCAATTCGCCCAAAATGGAAACATTAGAAACGACACTAACACCCACCCCCCTACCCATGCCATGAAAATAATAAAGAAAAAAAAGAAAGAAAAAAAAAACAAGAAAAACAAACGAAAGCTGGTGGCACAGCATGTGTCAATATCTTCAGCGTCCCCAGAATCCCCAGCGTCCCACCCCCGCTGTGCCTCTGTATCATCGGCGGCACACATCCTTCCGCTGTCTCGCCGCGCTGTGCCGCCATGACCTGCTCAGTCGTCCTCGCGACTTCTCTCCCGCTGAAGGGAAATCGGCCCATGTCGGCGACTCCCGAGCCCAGGTCTGATGTGCTTGGGAAGGACGCTTTACTACGGCCGAATGCAGACATCCCATATGACCCACTGCCAGCACGCCCCTGGTCTAATATTGCATCTTAACGTCTTCTGTACCGGCTGGGGTGGCTAACGGTGCCACTAGTATCGACACAGAGCACTGTGGCGACTCGGGCTGACCTCTGGCTGACCCGATCCTCCAGGTATGTACTTTCGAACAGACAGTACGAGTATTGCAGCCGCTTTCTGACGTATCTCCACCCAGTCGTCAACCAATCATGGCCTCTGGCTCCGACTACAAGCGAGGCGGCTCTGGCCACGAGCCGACCAGCTATCGACCCAACGGCTTGGTGTAATTTCCGGGACACGAGCATTCCGCAGTGGGCTGGAAAATCTCTCCAGACACTCGTTGGACTTGACTGACCGAGCATCTCGGGCCTATATAAGACTTGTTCTGCCCACCCCCCGAGTCTTCACGATCTTTTTCTCTTCATCAAGTGATCCTCCTCTCACCCACCCGGTTGGCTTCTTCACCTGGCCCGAAACACCCGGCCTCGTCTTGTTTCTTCTTTTTCTTCTTATTGCTTGTCCCAACCTTAATTCCCATAATCTACATTAATTCCCCGTTTTTCGCTTAATCACCAACCGCCGTCATGCGCTTCTTGTCCGCCCTGACCGTCTTGACCGGTCTGCTGTCCTCCGCTCTCGCTGTTCCTCTTGAGGATCGTGGCGGTGGCAACGGCAGATCGGGCGACAGACGCGGCAACAGACACTCATCCTGCAACACAGCCTCGAACCGAGCCTGCTGGGGTCGTGGCTTTACCATCGACACCGACTATGAGGCCGCCGTCCCGTATACGGGTGTCACCCGACACGTGAGCAGCCCTCCCAGGCTGGTTCTGGTTTCTACCCCTGCTAACCATCCCAGTACGACCTCACCGTCTCGGAACTTGACAATTGGACTGGTCCTGACGGCTACGTGAAGTCCAAGGTCATGGTCATCAACGGTAAGAGCCCCGTTTCGGTATTAGACCGGCCGCACGTGTCTAACTGTTGCAGGAAAATTGCCGGGCCCCGTAATCTGGGCCAACTGGGGCGACACCATCTCGGTGACGGTGCACAATGACCTGGTCACCAATGGGTATGTCTTGACCTCGCCGCCCTCTGCTGATCCTTGCTGACCACGCAGAACATCGATGCACTGGCACGGCATCCGCCAGCTCAACTCCAACCTGCAGGATGGCGTCAACGGCGTGACCGAGTGTCCGATTGCCCCCGGCAGCTCCAAGACGTACACCTTCCTGGCTGAGCAGTACGGCACGACGTGGTACCACTCGCACTTTTCGGCACAGTATGGCAACGGCGTCTGGGGAACCATGTACATCAACGGGCCAGCGTCGGCCAACTACGACACCGACCTGGGCGTCTTCCCCGTGAGCGACTACTACTACGACACGGCCGACGATTTGGCCGAGTACTCCAAGAGCCACGGCCCGCCGCCAGGCAGCAACCTCCTGTTCAACGGCACCAACGTCAGCCCTTCCACGGGCCTGGGCAGCTACGCCACTGTGACGTTGACGCCCGGCAAGACACACCGTCTGCGCCTCGTCAACCCATCGGTGGAGAACCACTATGGGCTGTCGCTGGTCGGCCACAACCTGACCATCATTGCCGCCGACTTGGTGCCGGTCGAGCCCCTGACGGTCGACTACGTGTTTATGGGACCGGGTCAGCGTTACGACGTGCTGATTACTGCCGATCAGGCGGTCGGAAACTACTGGTTCAACGCGACGTTTGCATCCGACGGCCTGTGTGGCGGCTCGGCCAATTCTATGCCGGCCGCCATCTTCAGCTACAAGGGCGCTGCCAGCGGCCTGCCCACACCTGGCCCGGCTGTCTCGATAGAAACCTGCGTTGACCAGACGGGCCTCACGCCCGTGGTCAGCCGGACGGTGCCCGTGGCCGACTTCACAGAGGCTGCGGCCAACACGCTGCCGGTCACGCTGGAAGTTAACCGAACGGCGCCGGCCCTGTTCACGTGGAGGATCAACGGCTCCGCCATTGCCACCAACTGGGAGTCGCCGCTGGACCAGTACCTCCTGTCCGGCTCCGCCTATCCGGCCTACGACAATATTGTCGAGGTGCCGAGCTCGCGCAACAACGAGTGGGCCTTTTGGCTGATCGAGAACGACCCCACCGTTGGAATCCCACATCCGATGCACCTTCACGTACGTCTGCGATACCTCTGGTTGCGCTTCGCTTTTTGCTGACCCCGCCTATTAGGGACATGACTTTCTCGTGGTTGCCAAGTCCGACCCCAACACCTCACCACCGCCTGCGTTTGACGCGTCGACGGTCACGCTCAATGGCAACAACCCGACTCGGCGCGATGTCGCCCTGTTGCCGCCGCTCGGCTGGCTGCTGATCGCGTTCAAGATCGACAACCCGGGCGCCTGGCTGATGCACTGCCACATTGCATGGCACGTCTCTGGCGGCTTGGGTGTGACCTTTGTGGAGGACCCCAAGCAATTTGCCAGGCGAACCTCGTTCTTCGACCGGATTGCCTTTCAGCAGAACTGCAAGGCCTGGAACGATTACTACCCGTCTGGCGATCCATTCAAGCAGGCAGACTCGGGTCTGCGCCGCATCTAGGACAAGGGCAGTGAGCTGGCGAGCCAAGTGGTTCGGCCGTTACTTATGCGTTCTTTATGCACATACTTTGTGCACCAGCCCACCCTGATACCCTTCAACACTTGTATTATCCCTTTTTATTGTTTTAATCATATGGGTGCGACGTCTCGGATAGTATTTATGCCTGTTGGGTTTCACGTTGATCACGAGCGCGCCCCGTTTTGATTTGGGAGTCGAGGTGACAAACTTTCTCGTTCCTTTCCGTTTTATATTGCATTTGCATTTGCATTCGCATTTTCTTTTTATGTGCATTTGCATTTTCCTCTGCATTTTCACCTTATTTTTCATCTTGGAACCACGAGGAAGCAAAAGGACATGTCATAATTCGATGACCGGGTTCATGCGACACGCAACCTTTTGGCGTGCAGCCAAGCACTTGGCTGGCAAGAGAGGGCGGAAGAGGGATGAAAAACCATGTGATCGACCCAGTCGGGTGGCGGCGGTGTTCTAAAATAGTATCATGGTGTTCGGCAGTTCTTACTTTAACCACTTTTCTGACCTGAGACCCTCGCTTGTCTTGATGCCGCTGCTGTCGTCTTTCTGTGACCCCGCCGTTGCCATGTGCTGTTCCGCATCCGCCGGCTAGTACGCGCCAAGATATCTGCACAACTCCTCCCCGCAACACATTGAGAGACGGCAACCCTAGCCGTGGCGATACATCGTGCAAAATGATCCTGGGCCCCACTTGGCCAGCACTACTACCCCACTTCTCGAGCGAGACTTCACTACAGCCAATCAACGGATGAAGCCCCACTGTATCATGTCAATATTTCCACACTAACCATCTTATCAGATGATCAGATATCCAACAGCGTAGAAACCTCCCAAGTCTCCCACGCGGCAAAGCTGACGTGAGATGTGAGCTGTCGTGCGGTTTTCCACGAGGAAAGTAGTGCCGTCACAAAGTCCACTTTAAAATACCGGTGGGCGCGGCGCTGCGAACACGTAGCATGAGCAGCGAGCAGTGGCCAAGTCTGGGTACAAGGGGGAGTTGGAAAATTTCGACCACCATGGACCACAGTGGAAACATAATTATATTGGCAAATGTGTTCATCATGAAGCGTGCCAGGAATGCAAAGGGGTGGGTGGTGCTGCAGCGAGCCTGCGTATCTCTGTACTCGGACATACGCACAGAGAATAGAATCGCCAAGCAGCGGTCTAAGCACGTTCAGTAGAGCTCAACAGCGCTAGCAGAGTGGAGGCGACGCCGAGCGAGAGTGTTAACCGGACGTTGTCCTGGTGGGCGTTTGGTGTGGCCCGGCCCACTCCGGTTGCGGATGCACGCAGGCGCAGGTCGTATAAAGGACTGCTGGGTCACAGTGAAGCGAGTGGGCGAAATTGTGTAGAGAGTATTGTCCCGATCTTGTCGCTCGGCCTAGTCGTCTCTTCGTGCAGACCCTCGCCGATTTTCCCACGATGCAGCTCTTCCCACTCTTCTTGGTGGCCGGACTGATGGCACGAGTGGTGGCCGAGGACATTAACTCGGACCTGGGCCCGGCCGCGTTTCTGTTCCCGCCCGACCGGGCCTACTCGGCGGCGCTGGACAACACGGCGCCGTGCGGGTCGGTCGCGCAGGCGGGTAACCGGACAGACTTTCCACTGAGTTAGTAACCTCGATTTGCCGTGTGCATACCATGACTGACAACAAAACAGCGGGTGGCTTCGTCGGCCTGGTCGACCAGGAGGAGGCCTACTCGGTGCAGCTGGCGATTTCATACAGCAGCAGTATGTTTCTCGTCTACGGGTGTGCCTGCTGTGCTTGGTATCTAACGAGCAGACCCCCTCTCGAACAGTGACTTTGCAGTGGTCGTCTCGTCCCGTGAGATCAAGGAGCTGTACGAAGGCCACACGTGCATCACAGTGCCCAACGCGCCCAGCAACACGACGGTCGGCGACGTGGCGACGCTCCAGGTGATCTACCAGGCGGTGTGGGACGACTCGACAAGCAACCAGACCTTTTACGCGTGCGCCGATGTAGTGTACATTCTGGACGCGGACTTTACGGAGAACGGCTACTGCTTCAACGCGACGATTGGCGACGACGACACGACGAGCACGGCCACGACGGCGTCATCGTCCAGCGCGGCAACGTCAACGACGACGACAACCACCGGCAGCAGCAGCTCCGGCAGTAGTTCATCTGGCTCGTCGAGCGGGTCCAAGGGCATCTCCCACGGCGCGATTGCCGGCGCCGTGGTCGGCTCCGTCTGCGGAGCTGCTCTGCTGGCGGCGGCCGGGTTCCTGCTGTACCGCCTAGGCGCCAAGCACCAGCGGGCGACGCTGATGCGCCACCACATGAACAACATGGCGCTCGGCGACATGGGCAACAAGGCGGCGGGTTCGCAGACGAGTGGTGCGTGATGCGGAAAACCGCAGAGGAGCGACGAGTCACGTATTCCAGCGTGTGTAACATGAATCGATGAGAGAGGCTAGAGTACAATACCAAGTAGCACAGAAGTGACACGAGACGGAGTATAAAAACTCCGTGGCGGCAGATCTGTGGTTTGGCGGCTGTGGAGGACGTCGAGAGGATCGGCTACGCGCGTCTGTGACGACATGTGGCTTTCTGTCAGCTCGCTCGCTGCAATCGCCCATTTGGGCGTCGCGAGCCGACGCACGACGCCGCGCTGACAGACAGCGGCATCGTGCCGCCGTGCTCGGTTCGAATTTATGTGGTTGTTCATTTGCGGCCCAAAGGTCGCGTCCGTGATCAGTCAGCACTTTCTTGGTGGCCCTGTAATAATGCTTCACCGCCTACGGAGTACTCCGTCCGAGCAAAGTCCTGTTTTTTCTGCCGCTCCTCAGGCAGCTGCGTCATCACTTCCCCACTTTTGCATGGCTTGTCAAATTGGGCTATCTGAGTAATATGTGGAATTCACTGACTAAGCAAGAGAGACCAGCGGCGCAGTTCTGCACCCTTACTACCAACACCTTAAGTACATAAAAAGAGGCCAGATATCCGCCTAATTCTTACACTTCCTTGGTCACCGTAATGTCCGGTACCGGATCGTGAATCCAGCGAGAGGATTGCGTCTTCCTGCCGTGAGGAGAGCCATGTTTATTGCAGGCGTCGCGAGCATCGCGATTGCTGGCAGGAGTAGACGGTTTGGCGTCCTGCGCGCTGATTGCGATCGTTCGGAGCGTCGTAATGGCTCAGTGGAGGGAGGAGGTCGGCGTGCGCGTCGCCTCGTTGTAGGAGGAGGAGGAGGTAGGATTTCGGCTTCTTCGGAGTGAATTGTGGGCAGAAGGGGGTCGCTGGCTTCCTCCTCCTCCACGACTTGCGTGGTGGGCGAGGGAGGAGTAGGAGAGTCATCTTGCCCTTCTGGGATGGGCGTTGACTCTGGAGTGGCCTCTGGAGTCGGCCAGGCTGATTCTGCTTCCTGCGGTTTCGCTTCTTCTAAGCCTCCAATTGCAACAACAATTGTATCTCCGTATTCAGCTGAATGAGCTGATTCTGGAGACGCAATTTGCAATAGATTCTGATCGGTATTCGTGGCTTCATTGTCGCCTGCAGTCTGAGCAGATCCTGGTGTTGATGCTCCGCTTAAGGAGTGGATTTCTAGGATTTCGGACGCGATTGTAGCAGTCCCTGCGTCCTGCGCTCTAATTGGCTGGTTTTCGAGGTTTTCGAGAATTGCTACATCGGTAATTTCAGAGTTGGCGGGAGTCTGATCAGTTATCACCCCCCCAGACGGTATCGTCTGTACTGCTGCAACGCCTTGAATTGCGCCGTGATCCTTCAGCCAGAGTATGAAATCGGGGTTGGTGATGCGCATAGGCTGCGGCGTTTGCGGCGGCGGCGTGTAAAAGAGAGCCTCGTTAAAGGTGACGTGGCTGCTTACGATCACCTTGTTTAGCAGAGGCACCCAAATCCGGTATTGGGTGGAGGATTGGTAGCCAACGAGGTAGCCAATGTGGGCGTAAGGCTCGGTCTTGAGGTCTCGTTTGTGAGTATTGGTGAGCGCCTTCGTTGTCAAGGGGTAGGCTCTGCAACCGTAGGCCTTCAAGTGCCCGATTTTCGGCTCGATCTGATCAGGCGTGAGGTCGCGATACTTGGGATTGTGCTCCTTTAGCCACGTGAATAGCTGTTAATGTGGTGATCCCTTTGTTGCCGTGGCAGTCCTGTTGTGAATGTAAACAGCCGCCATCTCCGCCTCGTCCCAAAGGTCTGCAGGCAGGCCGCTGTGAAGCAGCATGGTGCGCCCTTTAGTGCTGATTAGTCCTCCTGCCCTTTTGGCCCAGCCGTTTTTCGCGGAAGTATAAGGGTCGGAAGGTCGGGATTCCATTCCTCTGGTCTGGAGGGCAGCCGTCGTAAGGCTGCTGCTTAGGAAGATTCGATCCAAGTCTCTGTAAATTACGCAAATCACCAAGTCGTACTACCGTTGCGTTCGATTGTTAAAATTTAGCAGGAAGTTAAGTACACCAGCCTGATCCTTGAATTTAAAGGTTTTTCCTTCAATGTGGCCAGTATTCAGGCATCTGATCAGGGCCAGCATTGTATGGCCGTCTTGGCTGGGGTTGAAGAAGAAATCGATTGAAACTTTGGAAAACGGCGCCTTATTTATGGTGACGATCTTGGCCTTGCTGTTAACCCTTGTTGCCTTGCTGATGGCGCAAGCCTCGCATTGAACCGTGGTTGGGCCTTGTAAAGGAGTTAAGCCTGATCGCTTTAGGACCTCCTTTACGGCTTCTGGTCCCGCGTGGGCCAGCCTCTGGTGCCAGAGAGTTGGATCAGCCTTTACTTTTGCGCTTGATTGAGCCGTGACTGGAAGCGCGATTTCACCGGATCCTTAATCTGAAGTCTGATTAGATTTGGCCTAAATCGCAGGAAAGGCGGTTGCCTTGGCCTCTCGCGGTTAGACGTTAAAACAGGCGAGTCCTCCGCGTTGCTTCAGTTTAGTGAAATGCGTCCTGCTGCCATCGTCCTCTTTGTGGTAGATTGTCTCCATCTCTTGGTTCCAGAAAAGCTGCTTTTTGTTGAGTTGAAGCGTTGCAATCAGGTTTAACGGGAAGTTTTCGCAGAAGAGGGCGTTTTCGAGCGTCAACGTGGCCTCGTAGCCGTTGAAGGGTTTTAACTCTAGCTTGACACTGCCTCTTCCTGTGATCCTGACTGGTCCGTTGCTTGTCCCCAACTCCTCAGTCCAAGGAGTTAGATTCGTGAAAAAGCTGGCGTTGTTGAAGACGTGAGCGCTTGCGCCGGAGTCCGCGATAATCCAGTCCTTGTTGACCAAATTGTCTTCTTCTGACGCGTTGAAGGCCACGCCCGCAAAGCCAACCTTCCTGTCCCTCCGGGACTGATTAATCTTCTCCTTCCAGTTCGTGATCTTTTCCTTGTTTTCGGGAACTGCTAGCCAATTTCGAATTGCGGCCTTGTCGCCCTTTACCGGCCAGTTGGTGAGCCAGGGGATGATCTCCTGAGTAGGGTAGAGGGTCTTGATCGCGTCTCGGCAAGGGCTGTAGGAGCTGATTGGGTGCCGCCTTTTGCAGGCGTTGCAGGCCTCCTGCTGTGGTCCTTCCCTTTCTCCTTGAAAGGAGGCAAAGCCCTTCGGGTTGGCTTCCTTTTCCTCTCTCTCCTGATCCCGCAAAGTGAAGTTTTGCGCGTAGTCCGTCGAGACCTTGTTGAGGGCGATGATCAGGGTCTCCCGTGAGACAATCGTCGTCAACTGCTCAGGAGTCATGTGTTTTTCGAAGAGGTATTGGTTGAGCTTGAGTAGAGGCTTCATGAAGTTTTTGAAGTAGGTGGAGGCCTCGCTGTCGGTAAAGGCGTTTTCTGTATCCATGGTCTTCAGCTGAACGGTGGCTTCGGTCAGGTAGGTCCTGAAGTTGGAGATCGTCACCTTGCGGCTACTGATCAGCTGGAACTGTTCTACCAGCTCCTGGTGGTAGGCGCTTTCGCTGGGTACGATTGCTAGCGTAAGGTTGGCGATCAGGGTTGCCAGGGTTCGGTCCTTTGAATTCGTTGAAGTCCTTGCCATAACTTCCTTTGAGACTGACTGGTTGATCAGGTGCTTGATCTTCTTTGCAGACCGCATGTAGATCTGCCAGTTTTTCTCATTTTGATCAAACGCCGAGGACGCGGCGTCCCCTGGCTCTACCGTAAAGTCTGGACGTCTTGGCTCCTTCTGCCTGTCCTTTTTCATCGGATCCAGGTATCTCCATATTCCTTCGTCCTCTGCAACCTCGCTCAGCTTCTCGTACCAGGAACTCCAATCTCGTGAATCGTTAAGTTTCGGTAGAGCCGGAAGCTTTTCGTAGACTTTAATTGCGTCGTCCATTTCAGTGATTTAAGGAGGGTTGAGTGAGGGTGAGAGAGAGAGAGAGTGTGGGAGTGAGTGAATCCCCTCAGTTAAGTAGGAGTAGGAGGTTGCGCAATGGCAGAGTTCAATGAATCCAGTAGTCTAAATTTTTACAAACGGCTCTAGCGCTGTAAACACAAATAATTTTTAAGTTCGGCAGAATTTCGCGCTAGTCTATATACGACTAGAGTATATGAATTGGCCAATTAAATTACATTTTGTAGACCCACCTTATGTATCTCTATCCTTATCGTAAAATATAGTGCACGGAGCAAAAAACCATAGTGCACAGAGCAACTCTCCTAAGTAATATGTAGAATTCACTAACTAAGCAAGAGAGACCAGCGGCGCAGTTCTGCACCCTTACTACCAACACCTTAAGTACATAAAAAGAGGCCAGATATCCGCCTAATTCTTACACTTCCTTGGTCACCGTAATGTCCGGTACCGGATCGTGAATCCAGCGAGAGGATTACCCCTTTGGGTTGGATGCAATTACAGGAAGGCAGGGATTAGGGCAGCGCAGTAGGCTCGCAGACTTCCGGGATTCAAGGCGGTCTGGTATGGCAGTAATGTGGGAAGATCACGTGTAGCGCGGCACTTAACATGGCTGCCAGATAACCGGCGTCCGCCGCCTCGGACTTACGAGAAGCCGACATGCGATCGCGGAGACATGACAAAGTGGTCGACCACGTTTGCCATTGGTGAGTGCCGGGCGCCGGCCGATGCCGGCTCGGCTCCGAGCTAACGTGCGGGGGCCCGTGCTACTGCTTTTGCTTATTAGAGAGGCTTGGCGTCGGCGATGGAGAAAGCGTAGATAGGGCAGTCTGAAGCCGTCTGCCAGGTGCTGTTATGGATCGTGAAAAGGCGCTGCCGAGTAAGGGGGAGGACGGCAAGCACGCGGCGACCGTCGAGGCGGGGCGGGAGATGTTTCGGGCGGTGGGGGCGGAAGCCGGAACCGAGACGGAGACGGAGACGGAGGCGGTGCCGTGCGATCCGGCGTTCGAGGTGCGCTTCGGCGAGGGCGACCCGGACGACCCGCGCAACCTGCCGGTGGCGACCAAGGCCGGGCTGACGCTGCTGCTGGGCGCGCTCGCGTTTGTGGGGTCGTGCGGCAGCTCGATTGTGGCGCCGGCGCAGGCGGCCATTGCGGCGGAGCTGGCCGTGTCCGAGGAGGCGGCGGTGCTGGCCATGTCGCTCTTCTTGCTCGGCTTCGCCGTGGGGCCGCTCGTGTGGGCGCCGACCAGCGAGGCCTTTGGGCGGCGCTGGTCGATGCTGCCGGCCGTGGCCATGCTGGGCGTGCTCAGCGTGGCGTCGGCGCGCTGCTCGACGCTGGCCGCGCTGCTGGCCACGCGCCTGCTGGGCGGCATCTTTGGCAGCGCCCCCGTCAGCAACGTCACCGCCGCGCTGGGCGACCTCTTTGCGCCGCGCCAGCGCGGCATCGCCATGGCCTTTTACTCGCTCTGCGTCGTCGGCGGGCCCTGTCTGGCCCCCGTCATCGGCGCCGCCCTCGTGGCCGACCCCCGCCTCGGCTGGCGCTGGACGCTGTACCTCGAAGCCATGATCGCCGGCGCCGTCGCCGCCGTCGCCCTCTTTGCCCTGCCCGAGACCTACGCCCCCGTCCTGCTGGCCCGCCGCGCCGCCCGCCTCCGCGCCTCCGGCCACCCCCGCGCCTGGGCCCCCCTCGACTGCGACCCCCTCACGCCGCGCACCGTCCTGTCCAAGCACCTCGCCCGGCCGCTGCGCATGTTCTTTGGCGAGCCCATTGTCACCTGCGTCGCCCTCTACGCCTCCCTCGTCTACGGCCTCCTCTTCCTCGTCCTCGAGCTCTACCCCCTCGTCTTCACCCAGCTGCGCGGCTACTCGGCCTTGGTCGGCGCCCTGCCCTCGCTCGGCCTCTTTGTCGGCGCCCTCTTCGCCTGCGCCATCAACCTCGCCAGCCAGCCCCGCTACATGCGGGCTGTCGCCGCCAACCACGGCCGTGCCGTCCCCGAGGCCCGCCTCCCCCCCGTCATCATCGGCGGCCTCCTCTTCTCCGCCGGCTTCTTTGCCTTTGCCTGGACCGCCATGCCTGCCTCCATCCCCTGGCCCGCTCCCACCGTGGCCGGTGGCTGCATCGCCGCCGGCTTCAACATTGTCTTCCAGCAGTCGCTCAACTACCTCATTGACTGCTACGGCCGCTATGCCGCCAGCGCCACCTCGGCCAACACCATCTTGCGCTCTCTCCTCGCCTGCGGCCTCCCGCTCGCGGCCCGCCCCATGTTTCTCAACATGGGCGTCGGGCCCGCCGCCAGCCTGCTCGGTGGCGTCTCCTGCCTGGCGCTGCCTGTGCCCTTTGTTTTTATGCGCTACGGGCCGGCACTGCGAGCCCGCTCCAAGTTTAATTAGTCGCAAGTCCCGCCTGTGACGGCGTCGACTCTGTTCTGTGAATGTGCAGACGGTAATTTGTACATAAATAGCATCAACCTGTTCTAAAAATACATACTCTGGGGTATATTCCACGGCCAACCCACACAGAGCGACAATGTGTCGCTGGAAAGTCGCCGTATGCTCCAAGTGCAACTACTTTATTGAGGAACTCGATGTAGTGTGTTTCACCGGTCCGCACTGCAGAGAGCACTCTATGACCATTGCGGCGCTCGGGGTGATCGTCTGCGACTGCTGCAAAAACCGTGACGCTGAACAGAATGGGGGAGAATGGTTTGGCCGCGGGGACGATGCGGATGAGAAGGATGCGAATGTGGAGGATAAGAGTGGGGAGCATGGAGGAGAAGCGAATGGGGCCAACGGTGGAGGAGAAGCGAATGGGCACAACGATGGCGCCGCTGGTGATGGTGGCGATGTCGATGCAAAGGAGAATGGGACCAAGAATGAGAAGGCGGTCGAGGAAAATGTCGAGCAGAGACAAGGAGAGCAGAACGAGCACGCTCCCGTCCCTTCATAGCGTCTTGTAGTGATTTTGTTTCTCTCTGCCCTCCTGCCTGCTGTGATGGCCAAAAGTGACCAGTCGCCCAAAAAGCGCCTGTTGCCGTAATACACCAGAGAGTCTGGCAAAACCCTCGAATAAGACTCCGTTGCGCAGCAAAACAATCAAACACAGCCAAACAGTACTGTGCGAAAAGGCCCACCACACGCACACTGTGCGCCAGGTGCAGGCCGTGTGCTTAGTCAGCACCGACTCGCCGCATGCCGTTGTCCCCATGGCGCGTGCTCTCGTTCACGCTCCACGCTGCCGAACTGCACCTCTGTCGGTGGAAACAGCAAGAGCCTGTCCTTTGTCAGCCTCTGCGCCTCTCCGCCTTTCCGCCTTTCCGCCTCTCCGCCTCTCCGCCTCTCCGCCTCTCTGCTCACTGCCTCCTCTTGTCCCTGCTCACCCGTTCTCAATCAGACTGGTGCGCACCATGCGCAGCTCGCCGCGGTCGCGCATGGCCACGGTCCAGAGCGTGCAGCCGCAGTTGCCGCAAAAGTGCTTCTCCTTGGGCTGGCCGCTTTCGGTGCCCTCGCGCACGGTGTAGATCTTCCAGTAGCTCCACGGGTCCTGCACGACGACCTCTTCGGTGCGGTACTCGGCCATCTGCAGGTGAGCGGCCGTTCAAAGGAGAGAGGCGAGAGGGGCGAGAGGGGCGAGAGAGACGAAAGGAACCCACAATCTGGAACAGGCTGCCGCCATCGGCCTGGCAGTGCGTGCAGTGGCACTTGATGACGCGCTGCGGCCGGCGCGTCAGCTGGTAGGTGATGCCGCCGCACAGGCAGGCCCCGCGATACCGAGGGGGGGTCGCTGGGACGGAGTGCATCGGTGGAAGGGGGGGGG
>RQWE01000267.1:0-31309 GCA_004028395.1 Leptographium galeiforme
CCCCCCCAGACACACGGCAGAGGCGCCAATCCGATCACAGCAAAGCACACACACTCACGCACACATAAGCCGCAGCGCACACACACACACTTTGCACGCTCGCACGAGGTACATATAGCGCATTCGCCCCGTCGGATGCCGAGGGCAGAGCCAAAACGCGACGAGAGTCTCGGTCGAACAGAAGCGGCCGCCGAAACAAATGGTCTCCTTTGCCGCCAACACCGATTAAGGGAACCGCCATGGTCGGGGTTCCAGGACGATCCAAGGCGTGCGCGACATGTCGCCGCCGCAAGAAAGGGGTGAGTGGAAGGAGGAAAGGAGGAGGAGGAGAAGAAGGGGAAGAGGAGGGAAGAGACAGAGGGAAAGGGGACGGCTTGCTATCCCCCTTTTTTTTCTTTTCTATTTTCCTCCTTCTATTTTCCTCTTTTTTTCCTCTTTTCCTCTTATATCTTGCTGTCGCTGACGATTCCAGTGCGACCTCAAACGGCCGTCCTGTACACAGTGCCGTCGCGCCGGCCTCGAGTGCGGCGGGTACGAGCGCGGCCGCATCTTTGTGCACTCGACCTCGACACAGCACCAGCCGTCGGCCAGCTTTGTGGTGCGGGAGAGCTCGGCGACGCCGGGCAGCAGCAGCGACACGGACGTGGGCGGCCTGACGCTCAATCACCACCGAGGAGGCGGCAGACCGGGACCGTACGCCTACGAGGTCGGCTCGAGTGTAGGAGTGGGTTTGGGGCTGGGTCTGGGTTTGGGTTTGGGTCTCGGATCGGGGTCGGGATCGGGATCGGGATCGGGATTGGCCTCTGGTTCTGGCGCCGCCTTCCCCGGACCACACGCCTACCGAGGGGACCGATACGTCGACCGCTACGACCGCAACGTCGACCGATATGCCGACCGATACACGGGCCCCTACACGGACCCCTACTCGGACCCCTACACGGACCGATACACGGACCACTACGCCGCCGGCCGACACGCCGACGACCTCCGCATCGTGCCGGTGCGCCACGGCGAGCCGCTGCCCCTGACGGCCGTGCCGGGGGCCGACAGCTGTCTGCTGGGCACGGCGCGCGAGGAGAACATGCTGGCCACGTTTTGGCAGTCGTATCTGCCCAACAGCACGCTCTTCCCGTCCCAGGCCGCCGGCTTTGCCAGCGGCGGCTGGACCAACGTCGTGCAGTCGCTGCACGGCAAGGACCGCGTGCTGCACTTTGCCCTCATGGCCAACTGCTTCTCGGCCGCCTCGCGCCTCAGCCCCGGCGGCCGCGCCGGCGCCCGCGCCCTGGCCGAGCAGGGCCTGCGCGTCCACGGCCGCGCCCTGCACGAGCTGCGGCTCGCCCTCGACGACCCGCAGCAGGCGCGGAGCGATGCCGTCTTTTCGGCGCTGCGACTGATGATTGTGTTTGCGGTAGGTCTTTTTTTTTTCTTTTTTTTTTCTTTTTTTTTTCCCTTTCTTTTCCCCTCTCTGTCCCTGCTCCTTACATCCTGCCGTCCCCCCTCCAGATGTTCTTCAACGACCGTCACGAGAGCGACCGCATGGCCCGCGCCATTGGCTGGCAGCAACACAACATGGGCGTGCTCGCGCTGCTACAGGCGCGCGGCCCCGAAGCCCACGTGCGCGGCCACGGCCACCAAATGTTTGTCGACTGCCGGCTGGCCCTCATCATCACGGCCATTCGCGGCCGCAAGCGGTCGCCGCTCAACACGCAGCCCTGGATGACGGTGCCGTGGCGCGAGATCGCAAAGACACCAAAGGACCGCCTCGTCGACATCATGGCCGGCCTCCCCAGCATCCTCGAGGGCATCGACTGGCTCGAGCGCCTGCCGACCCAGTCGGCCATGCCGGCCATGCCGTCCATGCCGACCATGCCCACCATGTCGACGAAACCGACCAAGCCGACCAAGCCGGCCCGGCCGGGCCCCAGCCCCAGCCCCAGCCCCAGCACCGACGACTTTCGGCGCAAGATCGTCGCCACCTGCTGGAACTTTGACCGCCAGCTGGCGGCCTGGTACGAGGCCAACGTGCCCATGGAGCGCCTGCACGCGCTCGAGAACAGCCCCGACGACGGCCCGCTCTCGACCGAGGACCTGTCGGTCATTTACATCATGGTCATCTTTTGCACCGCCTGCCTCCTGCTCTACAACGCCATGCGCACCCTCGGCATCACCGACCTGCCGCCGCGCGCCAACCTGCTCGTCCATGTCCGCAAGATTGGCCGCTACCTGCGCTTCTTCTTCCACCCCAGCACCGGCCAGTACGGCCTTGAGATGACCTCTTTCCCGCTCGGCATCTGCCTCCAGACGCTGTACAAAAACCCTTACCAAACCGAAGAGTGCGAGGACGAAAAGGCCGCGTTCCAGGCGCTCGTCGAGACCGAGCGCGGCCGCGAGATTATGAAGTTTGTCAACAGCATGCTCAATTCCTTTCCGGTGTGACCGGATGGACTTTGAAACGGAACATGGAACAATGCCATGAAATGCACCGCTCCACAACCGGAATCTTGCATGAAAGGGCGTGTGGGCCAGTTGGCCATCCGGCGTTTTATTCTGTTTTTTTTTTCGGAGCCCATGGCGGTTCCCCTGGGCTGGTTTGGGTCCTGGTTTGGTCGTTTTGGCTCGGTTCGGTGCCTCCGACTTCCGGTTGCCGTGGTTCATTTATGAAAAGGTTTGGTTTTTGCTCTTACGTTACGCCTGCGGGCATGTCACGGGTCGCATCGCTAGGCCGGGGTTCAGACGTCTTTGTTTTTTGGGGATTGCTTGGTTTGGTCTGTTGTCCGCTTTGGATATCTAGCTCCCTTGAGATCTCAAGGTCGATGCGGGGAGGGGGCGTCTTGTCAGATCTAGTCAATGCGGCAAATATGTTCGTATGAGCTATGCAGAGAGTAATCCTATACGTGTCGGTGACTGCCGATATACACCCTTACTACCCTCGTCCGAGTACGCCTTGTATGCGTCTACTGCGTCCCCCGTGGATCCGGCCCCTTAGTTCCGTTGGACCTCCGGCCCCGACCTCTGCTCGGCCTTGTTGGCTGCGGGACGGATGGTGCCTTATCACCGCCGTCCTCCTCGAAAAGACTGTGCGGGTAGGCAGTCGGTTGCCAGAATGGGCCCCGAAGGGGTGTCGGGGTCCAGTCGCCTCTGTTCGGTTGCTGCTCTGGCCGGGGGATCTGCTGTTGCTCATGCCGCGGCCAGACCATGTCCTGGAGGCCGTGGCCGCTGGGATACTGCTGTTGTTGCGGCCGTCGCGGTCGTACCAGTAGTTCGGGCAGGAGCATCTCTTCAACAAATTGGTCATCCAGTCGATGCCTTTGCGGTCGTCGGGGCGGTTCGGGCTGTTGGGGCCGCCGGGGCCCGGACACCCGTTCGCGCCACGACTCATCGTTTCGCTCAGCCGAGAAGGGTGGGATGAGTAAGGGAGGAGCTCGGGGGGGGGTGGGCGTGGCGGGTCTGATCGGCACGGGGCGCGTAACCTGTGTGGTGGCTGAGGTACCCATTTGGCCCGGGGCGATCGTGGTGCCCGTGCCATCTGCGTGGTTCCGGCACGGTCCATTCGGCACAACTTCTTGCGCACCCTCCTCCAATGGCAAAAAGTCCAGCCAGTCCATGATACGGCGCGTCTTCTCGGCCCGCGAAGGCATCGCCCGGCAAGAGCAGGATGTAGTGCAGCCCTCCAGAGACCGCCTGCCCTGCCGGCACTCCTCACAGATCACCCTGTGCTGGCCGAGCGTAACAGCGACGCGGACGGCACTGCTGCAGACACGGTTAACGCCCGCACAGTAATTGAAATGGTGGAAAGAAACGATTCTGTTGATCAGGCATGCCTGGCACACGACATCCGCCGCGATAGCTTCGCACATGGCGACCAGTGTGTCCTAGAGACGGCAGCCTGGGCGGAGACAGGATAAGAGGGTCTAAAAAAGAATGTTGGCAGCCCGGACAGACGCTGGACCAGAGAATGAAATGTGAAGATGAGTGAAAAGAAGCGCTCCACCAAGCCAGCTTCGAAAACAGGTTGCAGATTACCATGACGGCTGTCCGCTTTGGGAAGTCGCGGCTCGGTGACACCTGCCACACTTGCTTCGGGATTCAGCCACTTGCTCTCGCATCCTCACCACTCGCATTCAGGCCTCTCGCTTCGAGGCCAGTTTAGCTCGACATGCAGTCGGGTATGTAATTATTAGCTATGGATATAACTCGAAAAAGACCAACCAACCAGAGAAAGAAACAGAAACACGCAAGTAGAGTAACACAAATCAAGATATGTGAATGTCCGAGCTCCGCTTCCTCGCCGGATTACGACTTCCACTCGTCCCGTCCCAGCCGCACAATGTCCTTGGCTTCCAGCACCCACTGAGCAGATGGGGCCTTGCCCTGGCTCGCCAACAGGGTAGCGTGCACGGCGGCGCGGGCGATGACCTCGGCCTCTTGGGCAAAGAAGTCCTGGACAGCGGGAGAGATCCAGCTGCCGAGGCCACGCGCGAGGCCGGTCAGAAAGTCCCCACCCGTGTGCTCGCGGCCAGGCTCGCGCTTGCCCATGATGAGGAGGGGCCGCACAATAATGGTCTGGGCGAAGCCGAGCTCGTTGATGGTGTCCTCGACGCCGTTCTTCATGCGGGCGTACGGGGAGCTGCGGGTGAGCATCCCGCGCATGCCGCCGCTGGAGATGAAGACAAACGTGGTGGCGCCTGCAGCCTTGGCGGCCCGCGCAATGTCGACGTTGAGGTCGTGGTCAATCTTCCACTGGTTGGGAATGCCGCCAGCGGCCGCGCGGGTCGTGCCGACGGCAGAAAAGACAAGCGGAGGGAACGTGGGCGTGGCATCCGCGGCATCCGCGGCATCCGCCTTGCTGCCCAGGCTCTGCATCCGCTCCACCCACTTGGCCGTGTCTTGTTCGACTATGGCATCGAGCTGCTTGCTGTCGGCCGAGGCCGCCTGGACGGGGGTGCGGCGCGTGATGGAGTGGATGAGGCCGAAGCCATTCAGCGCAAGCAGCTCCGTCAGCATGTGGCCGCCGACGAGGCCGGTGGAACCGAAAAAGATCGAAGAGGGGGCCGTCATGGTTGGAGGATTTCGGGGTTGTGGTTAGGGGAGCTTGCAAGGTGTAATCTTGCGTTTCTACATTTTTCCCAGTGGGACATGACGTTTTGCTTCAACCTACGGAGTACGGAGTAGGCGTCACGGCTCTAGCTTCATTCGGTGGAGCCGGGCATGTGACATGGCGGGGCGGGTTTGCGTAACTTGCTAACTGCCTAGGGCCACGAATCGGCGGGCGATTTCGACGAGAACGGGTTCGCGCGCCGTCCAGCGCAGCTTCCGCTTCCGTTTGTGCTCCCCGTGACTCTACAAACCATGGCGACACAATACGAAGGTGAGGTGTCTTGGGGAGGGGGGTTGCCTCTGGAGAAGGAGGTTCTCGTGCTTTTTGCTACCGTTGACTGACTGGCCCTATCAGTCGAGCACAACATCAAGGTCGCGGCGGCCCCGCGGCGGCGGCGGCAGGTCGACATGGAGACGTTTACGGCGCATCTGCACAACGTGTCGACGACGGGCGACGATACGGCCACGGCACCTGGCGGCGGTGGCACGCACAACAACCCGCACGCGACGCCGACGCCGGTGGACGTGGCGGCCGTGTTCCGGCTGGTGCAGGACCAGATGCTGACGCTGCTGCCGGACGCGCCGACGGAGACGAACCGGGCGCTGCTCGAGCAGCTGGCGACGCAGCTGGAACAGCAGATTGCCGACCCGCCGCGCGCCATCGCGGGCGTGCCGCAGTCGTACCTGGACACGCTGGAGCGGGTGCCGCGGCGACGGCTGGGCGCCGACGAGGCGTGTCCGATCTGCGTCGAGCGCTACCTCGACGACCCCTACGCGCTCGTCGTCGAGCTGCCGTGCCACGCGAGCCACCGGTTCGACCTCGAGTGCGTCGGGCCGTGGCTGCTGGCCAAGGGCAGCTGTCCGCTGTGCCGGACGGACCTGACCCAGAAGAAGAAGCAGGTCGTGGTGGCGGTCGACGCCGACGATGAGGACGAGGACGAGCTGGGGGGCATGTTTGGCTGAGCGGCGCGCGTCTCCGGATCCCGCCGACGTGGCGGCTCGTCTCTACTGTGTTTGTGTGTGTGTGGCTCGTCTCCTGTACTTGGCACGGTCGGTCTGGTACGGTCGGGTACGGTCGGGTACGGTCGGGTACGGTCTGACTCGGTCGGGTACGGTCTGACAAGGTCTGACACGGTCTGACTCTTACTGGATATTGTGCAAACGACGGCCTGACGTTCAACTCAACGGAATGGGCCTTGCAAGGAACATGTCTTACGGATCGACCGCTATGCAAAAAGCCACAAAAACCAACCTCGGCTTCGGGACAGGCTGAAAGACTGGTACCACGCAATAGATCATGCAATAGAGAATAGCCGCACTCCCCCCGATTATCCCGTACTTATGTGCTGCCACATCCGGCTCGCTGGGCGCTGGAAAATAAAAATACAAACTATCGTACAGTAGCTTCGATCTGGTACCGGCAGGCGGTTTCCTCGCACGTGGGAAAGAGCAGGGATACTCCGAACTGAGTACTTGTGAATAATACTTTCACTTCTGGGAGCACGCGAGACGGCCGACGCAGCCGGCCGCGCCTGTACTGCGCTAAAAAGTGGAGTGCGTGGTTCGGACACGCCGTCCGCCTCTAATTTGGGGGGGATTTTGGGGTGTGTTGGGGTTTGCCGTGTTTTCTGTGCTCCGTGCGGTGTTTTGCCTATTTGTGCAAAATTTCTGTTTTGCCATGTTTTGCCGTTTTTGCACGTTTTGCCAGGTTTGCGTGCTCTACTCGTACGTGCTTTTGCGTGGTTTGCGTGGTTTGCGTGTTTTGCTTCAGCTGGTCCACCGCCCGTCGCGTTCACGGCCGCACTACCATCCCAAAATGTCTGCCAGTGCACTCATCCTCACGCTGATCCCCAAAAGTCGTACGAATGCCCACCAGCCCCAACATGGCATGATTCTAGACGCATTCCGTGGGCGCTTCGCCCGTCCACAACACCAATCGTATGCAGAGGAGCGTGGGCCCCCAGCGGCCGCCCAATCAGGCTAGGCCCTACCCCTTATCCAAAATCCAGGGGGGGGGACGAGGGGGGGGGGGGGGGGGGGGGGGGGGGGGGGGAAGACAAGACAGGGTGCCTGTTCCTTTCCGCAACCGCATTGGGCAAGCCCCATCCTAGGCCGCGGCCGGCCAACAAAAATAAAAGAGAGTAATACTCCGTAGTAAAAGAGGACTCGCCAAAGAGTAATACGGTGTGCACGATAGCGTATCAGCGCACTGCAACCCAAGCCGTTGAGCCTGCAAACTTGCCACACACGCGTCGCCTGCCATGTGCGTCAGCAGCCCCCTCCCCCCGGCTCGGGGAGAGAGGGGGGGAGGGTCTCCACGGGCGTCACAAATAAGATATCTCCCACGTTTTCTACACGCTGGGCTGCAGTCGCGCGCCGCCACCGCTACTCTGTCATGTATCTGGAACCTTTTGACCTTGTCACCAATCTTACTCGGACATTTTGAAGATACACGGCAGGCAAAACCGCCCTTTGCACCGTCGAACCCAAGCCCAAGACCAAGCCCAAGCCGCCCCAGAAAAAAGCCATCGTTCAACCTGGCGTGCTGTCCCGCTCCTATTATTACCTACTAGCTGGCGTCGCGGCTCACTTCTTGTGGAAAAACACACAGAGCTGGTCACTGCTTTAGGTCAGTGCACCGGCCTTGCCTTTGCGCGCCCTCAAAAAGCGTCCGAAACGACGACGCCTCCACTCTGCCTTGCTTTAAATTTCCGCCACCAAGTGCCCACGACCGCTCAACCCGCAAGCTGCTCCATTCTGTCCTTCCTCTGGGCCCATTTGCTGTGGTCACCGTTTGGCCCCCAATCGTATTAAGATATTACGGAGTAATACATGGAGGCTGGAGAGGGTCCTGTCCTGCGCCGGCTTCGTTCGTCCCTCCTACTGCTGCTACTGCGTATTCCACTCTCCCTTGTTCTCCTTCCACCCTTCCCGTTCTCACCATCACGGCCCCAATTCGCTGCTGATCGGCCTCGCTCTTCCCTTCCCATTGACCCACCAGCGGCCACCCCTCCGTCGCCCTGCCCCCCTTTTCGCCCACGATCGTCTCGGCTCAGTCCTAGGACCCGACCTAATCTCTTCTCTCCCACCTTTTTTCTTCTTTCCGCCTTCTCGCGAGCAAACCCCCCCCCCCCCCCCCCCCCTTTGAACCTACCGTGCCATTCATCGCCCTCTAGATACGCGGCCGCTACCGATCCTCATCTCGAATCTGCATCCCTTGCCTACAGAATCCCATTTGGAGACTCGTTTCCTCTCGCCCGGCACCGCCGCTGATCCCGTGTCACGCCCGCTGCTATCCTACGTTCCACCGCCCTTCGCCGTGTTGCCCTTGGACCAGCCGGCCGAGAGCGAGAAAAGGCCGACACGCGACCACACGATACACCCGAATATGTCCTCTTGATCCCGACCCCCCGACCACCACACAATACGAGTGGCATCGTCCACCATCGATCCTTCTCCCCGAATCGGCCATGGGTAACGGCCAAGGGAAACTCGCCGATGTCTCAGGCGAAGGTATGCCGATCCGGACACGTGCCGCGGACGAGCTCTACGTACACGAGACCATGCGCTGACCCCCGCAGTCAACCTCAACCACTTCCGTCTCCTCCGAGTCGTCGGCCGCGGCGCCTTTGGCAAGGTCCGCATCGTCGAGCGCAAAGATACCGGCCTGTCCTTTGCTCTAAAGTACATACGCAAAGATGAGGGTGAGACAAGCTCCGGCAACGGCAGATGATGCATGACTCTCAGATGCTAACCCCTTCTTTCCCCCCAGTCGTCCGGTCAGAAAGCGTTCGCAACATCATCCGCGAGCGACGCATGCTCGAACATGTAAACCACCCCTTTATCTGCAACTTGCGTTACAGCTTCCAGGACATTGAATATATGTGCGTATCTGCGATCCATGTGGCAGACCACGGGCCGTGTGCTGACCTTTCCCCAGGTACCTCGTCGTCGACCTCATGAGCGGTGGCGACTTGCGCTTCCACATCTCCCGAAAGACCTTTACCGAAGATGCCGTGCGCTTCTGGATTGCCGAGCTGGGCTGTGCGCTGCGCTACGTCCACCGCCAGGGCATCATCCACCGCGATGTGAAGCCCGACAACGTCCTCCTCGACTCTGACGGCCACGTCCATCTAACAGACTTTGTCCGTGCCCCATTCCCTCTATCTGTCCCGTGCAAACTGTGCTGACCGTTGTCTGTTTGCAGAATGTCGCATCCGACGTCGTCCCCGGCCGCGTCATGACCAGCAAGTCTGGCACCCTCGCTTATCTAGCACCCGAGGTCTACTCGGGCCGTGGATACGACGTCCGGGCAGACTGGTGGTCACTCGGCGTCCTGTTTTACGAATGCATATACAACAAGGTAGGCAAGCCTGGCTTCCCGCTCCCGTGGTTGGCTGCTAACGCAAGCGCATAGCGTCCGTTCGAGGGCACCTCGGAGGCGTCCCTAGGCAACATCATCCAGGCCGCCAACCCCAAGTTCCCCATCACTTCGCCACCCGTCACTCTCCCCTGTCTCTATGCCATCCGTGACGCCCTCAACATCGACCCGAACAAGCGGCTCGGCTGCACCTGGGAGAACTTTACCCAGCACGAGTTCTTCGCCATGTTCGACTTTGAGGCTCTAGAGCGCAAGGAAATCGAGCCCATCTTCATCCCGTCCGCCGACAAGACCAACTTTGATGCCACCTACGACCTCGAGGAGCTGCTGCTGGAGGAGGCTCCCCTAGAGGCCCGCGCCCGCCGCCAGAAGCCCCGCGAACGCTTAAAAGACGACGCCACCGACAAGGAGATCCGCGAGGATGAACTCTACCGCATGATCGAGCGCGACTTCCGGCCCTTTGACTACACCGTCGCCGCCTATAAGAAGTGAGTTTCATTCTGTCCGTCCCGTCCGTGTGGGGGTTTCCGTCCCGAGGCTAACCGCGCACCCTGTGGTGTTAGGTTGACCGAACAGGCCAAGCAAGACGGCCAAGTTGCCAGCCCATTACCAGCAGACGGCGCGACTGATTCGGCGGCGCCGCCGCAGGCCATCACGACCGACGAGGCACTGCCCGCGTCCCGCGCCAGCATCGCCAAGGACGGCGAGCACGGCGACGTCTCGGGGGCCAGCGTGGCCTCGACCTCGCCGCCCCACCGGTCGGGCGGCGGTGAGCGCGACGGCAGGCCCAGCAGCAGTCACCAGCGGCGACAGGGCGCCCCGCCCGGCCGTCCTCCCCCGTTGCCGCCCCCGTTGACGCCGTACCCGAACCCCTACACGAACTCGGCCCGCAACAGCAACTACCGCTCGATGCGCAGTGTCGGCTCCGTGTCCGTTCCCAACGGCAGCGTCGTCCTCGGCAGTCCCACCGGCGGCGTGCAGGTGCGCATGGACGGCCCCTCGGGCACCCCTCCCGGTCCCGCCGGCAGCACCTGGTCCGATCTGGCCCGCCAAGACGCCACCCTGCCCACGGACGCTGCCGCCGGTGGCCTGCTGGGCGGCGACGACGGTGGCGCCGGCAAGGACGGCAGCTCAGGCAGCGGCGGCGTGTTCGGCTTCCTCAGCCGCAAAAAGGGCCGCGGCAACAGCCCCAAACCCAAGGAGCGCGGCGTGCTCGGCAAGGAGGGCGCGCGTGTGGTCATTGGGTGAGGAAAGCGGCCGAGAGCGCCGGCCCTTTGTTCTAATACACTCTGCTTTGGGGAGAGAGAGAGAGAGCGGCTTGATTTCTTTTTTTTTATTTCTGTCTTTGCGTTTTTCTTTTTGCTTTTCGGGCTTGGTTTCTTGCCGCTCTGCTGCATTTGATGTTTGATGCATTTGGTCTTGCTTTTCCTTATAATTTGGTCTGTACGTTCCTGTCCTTCTCTCACCGCGCGCATTGTTTTTGGTTCCACCAGCATACGCGCGCCACATTTCATACACGCGGCCGTGAACCGGAGAGGGAATCTGCATGAAACGGGGTAGGACATTGACGTGATACCCTTCCAATTTATACCGTCTTTTATCCCGAGAGTGCGCTTGTGAAAGAATCCGTTGCCCATCAGACGGGTCGAAGTGTGGAAATTGTAGAGATTTGCATTGCCTATGGATCCCTGTGGATCAACTCACAGACGGAATAGAACGCAGCAAAATCCAAGATCCAAGATCCTGTTTTGACAAATAGCGGGAGACTCGTGAATACTGGGAATTGGCACAAAACGCCCTCGTATCGCGCATATACTTTGCCGCCGTCCTCCGTGCACTCCAAGGAAGCCAAGCAAAATCAAGCAAAAAAACATAAACGGACTGTAGAAAATCAGACAGTCGAAATGCACTCTTCCGGACTGAAACGCCGTCCAATCAGAGCAAAAATCATACAAAACCAAGGTGCATTCCGTGTCGCCAGAAACGGTCATGTCCGAGCCTTCCGTCCTGGCCTCCATTTTGGTCATGTGGGTATGTTTCGATGCGAGCCGTGGTGTTGATACATTTGGTGGAATCGGGCCAGTGGCTGGCTGTCTTGCCGCCGCACAGCGCTGCCTGCTTAATGCAGCGACGCCTTCACCGCATTCTGGGCGCACTGTTCGGCACCGTCCTTGCCCAGATACTTGTTCATGACAGCCTTGAAGTCCGTCTCGTCCACCACCGCGCCCGAGCCCGAACACTTGGCCTTCTTCTGCAGATCCGAGCAGAGACCGTCAAGGTCGAAATCGCCGTTTTGCACCTTGGGACAAGTTTGCAACCGCTCCCTAATTCAGACATGATTAGAAAAGGCTTGCCTTCTCGCACACATCTTGCACTCGGCACATACCAGATTGTATTGCAGGTAAGCAGGGCCCCTTGAGGCGTCGTGGCCCCACCCATGGCCATGTCGGCTGCGGCGCTGGGGCCGAGAGAGGACGAGGCAAATTCGCCCTCCTTGGCTGCGTCGATTTGGGCCACCAGATCGGTCTTCTCCAGAATGGGGCTGGGCGCCGTGTTGAAGGGTGTGACGAAATCCACCTCAAGAGCGTCATTGAAAAAGCTGTCGTCGAAGCCACCGTTGGAGAGAATGTTCTCCTGTGGCTCCCGGTAGTCGCCAAAAAGCTGCGGGTCAAAGCGGAACCCGGTCTGCGAGCCGAGCCAGCTCATATCGCCCACGCTGATGGAGCTATACTGTGACTGTGCCCCGACCGGGCCATCGCCCAGGATGCCCGGCTGTTCCTCTCCAATGGTGGTCAGCGTGTCCATCGGCTTCGAGCCGGTGGGAGACTGGTGGCACGGCTCCGGCGACGTGCCACATGAGGAGCTGGGCGCCGTGTTCGAGTGGGACGACGCAGACGGCGAGCTCGTGGCGACTGAGTCGAGGCTGGACCTCGACGCGTTCAGGGTGCTACTGTTTGTGAGAGGAGGGGTGAAGGCGTTGGACATCTTGGACAGGTCTTCCTTGGAGGTCTTGGAAAAGCTAGAGCGGTTGGTATCCAGGGGGCTAGTGTGGCTGCTGGTAAAGGCACTTGTCGCGATGATCGATTCGGTCCCAGGAGAAGTCATCTCCACCGTCGGCGACCGATATGCGGGTGGCGCCGCCATAGCAGTCGGGCTGTTGTGGCTGCTCTGTGTCGTCGCCGGCCCCGGCAGCTGCCCAAACTTGGGAAACTCAAACTGGAAGTTGACGTCATTGATATTGTTAAAAATGGAGCTGCCAAAACCGTGACTGCCCGTGGCAGAAAGGGGAGGGCGCGCAGACGAGGCAACGGCAAGACGCTTCTTGTACTCGTTCAGCTGGACGGTCATTTGCTCCACCTGCGACCGAAGCCGGCTGTTCTCGTGGTTGGTCGTCTGTGTGGCCTTCTCCAGCTCCTCGACCTTGGTCTCGAGGTCCTTGAGGTGCTTCTCCTTGCGCTCGCGGAAGGCCCGCTGCGCCGCCCGATTCTGCGCCTTGCGCTTCTGCAGCCGTGCCGTCAGCAACGCATTCGCTATCGGCCTTATCCGGAGTTAGAAGTAATACGTACCGAGCTTGGCTCTGACGTGAGGGGTTTGCGGCCAGGCTTCTTGGGCACCTTTTCGCCACCCTCCCGACGCTTCGGCGTCGATTCCTCGTCGTCGTCGTCTTCGGGATGCAATCTCTTTTCCGGCGAGTCGTTCCCGGTGGTGCTGGGGGACGACTCGGTCTTAGTGTCGTCATTGGCGCCGTCCTCGAGAAGATTAGACGGCTCGTTCAGGCTGTAGTCCAGGCTCGAGTCGCCGGCGTCGAAGGAATAGTCGTAGTCCAGGAAGGAATTGTCCAGGAAGCCGGCTTGGGTGAGGTCGTCAGGCTTCGCGAGTGCAGCCGACCCATCCAGAGAAGTCGGCGATAACGTCATCGCACCGCCGACGGAAACCGGAGGTCGATGGGCATTGAGCGCAGCGAAGAGCAGTTCCTGCTGCTGCGCAGTGAGAAGAAATTTCGGGTCGGTCGACATGGTATCGAGCGGGATGTGTGTCTCCTGAAACGTGGATGGAAAAATTCTAGGGATCGATCTCGCCGCGTCGAGCGGTGCAGTTCTCGTCTATCGATAGAGAAAAGGAAAAGAAACCAGATCGAATAGAGATTTGGGGGAGGCGACAAATGGGGGGTTCGCCTCCCAACAGGAGATATAATAATAGAGCGTTCCGACGTTACGGCCGGTGAAGGAGATGTGCTACAAGAGGACAAGGGGAAGCAGAGGTGACGGTGCGGAAAAAGGAGGGGAAAGAAGGCTGGTTGCGGACTGAGGCAGCAAGAAAGACAATGCGTGGTAGGTTTTTTGTTCGAGGCAGGCAAGGCAAGCAGGGACGCGGCAGTTCTGCTGACGACGTCCAGCAGGGGAAAGAAGGTTTCGGCCTAAGGGGGGTTGGTGGTGGTGGTGGTGGTGAGGCAGGTGGTTGGCATGAGAGAATCCGATGGATGGGCGGCGATGGAAAAGAGGGGCTCTAGAACACGGATTGTCAATTTGTAAGCGATGGAAAAACGGCTGCTGCGACTTGGTTTTCCTCTCCACCGGGGCAGGGAGGCGGGGGTACTTGCGCGACGGCCTAATTCCGGGGCCCAGAAAGATTCCAAACAGAAACGAGATTTGCAGGCCAGGTGAGTCAGAGCGCACTATACTTTCTGTATTCTTGTCGCGCACGCCGGGTTTTTTTGCCCACCATTCGCTGGCTGCACCTGGGCAAGTCAGTGGAGGACAAAGGCGGAGACACCAGGTAAGCACTAAGTCCACAAGGGCGTTGTTGACGCTCATACGGTGTAAATATGAAATATCACTGTATCATGCCGGAAGGAGATAGGCGTCAGGCCGTATGATGTCAGGACGGGCGGTGACATAAAGAACGGTGGAACACCCCCTCTCCTCCAGTGAAATAGTGGGGCGCCGAGGACCCTCCTCACGCCACAGTGTGGCTCGCCATCTGGAGGGGTCTGGCAGCAGCCTCGCGAGCAAGCCACACGGAGACCGTGACACCTCCTTTTGTTGACCGGTCGGGATCCGTGCGACTCCGACTTTCACGATCTTGTTGCATCCAGCTGGACACAGCGTTGAACCGTTAAAATTTGCAAGTGACATACGAGCGCTTTGGCACCGGCACGCTATGGATCTCGCGTACGACCACATTACTGAGCAGTCGCTCCCAAAGGACGAGGAGGACAAGCCGGCGGCGGTCAGCAGCAGCAGCAGCTCGGTGCCGACATCGAGCCTCAACGCGGATCTGCAGGCGGCCTACAGTGCCATTTCTTCGAACCCCTGGGCCAGCCGGATTGGCGGCTTCTTTGGCAGTGTGGTCAAGCAGGTGCGGTTCTTTTCCTCTTCCCCTGATTAGAGCAGCTCGTTGACCGGGCCTGGCAGGGCGAGTCGGTCTATCGCGAGGCTCAGCAGGAAGTCACGGCGCTCGGCCAGGACGCCTCCAAGGGCCTGTCGGAGCTGCGGGCTGATCTCGTGAGACGCACGCGAGGCCTCTCGGTAACGATTCCGGGCTCTCCGGGGATCTCCGTCGACGGAACGACAGCGGCAGCGGGGGGTGAGGGCGATGGTGACCAGTCGGTGACACCCAAGGCGGCGACAGCGGGCGAGTCGGCAGGAGGTGGTAGCGCTGAGGATGTGCTGGCACGGATCAAGGGCGAGGCGGCTAAGCGGCTGCGTGACCTGCAGAAGGCGGAGGACGCGGCGGACGAGGCGTTGCTCAAATTTGGCACCAATGTGCGGGACTTTTTGCGGGATGCCATCAGCATCGCGCCGCCGGCAGAGGGAACGGCGGGCGGGTCGAGCGGAGCGGCGGCCGCGGCAGGCGGAGCGAGCGGAAGTCACGCGGTGCTCTTTGAGAGTAAGGATGCCCAGGGCAAGCGGGTGATTCACGCGTCACGGTTCGAGGCGCAGCTTCATGTGATCCACACGAACACGGACAGCTTCGCACGGGACCCGACGTCGGGCGGAGAGTTTGCGGAGTGGGCGGCCAAGTTTGACCTGGCAGCCCAGACGGAGAGTATCGCGGCCGATTTGAACAAGTACCCTGAGCTGCGCTCGACGATGGAGAAGCTGGTGCCGGACGTGATTGCGTACGCAGACTTTTGGAAGCGGTATTACTTTTTGCGACACGGCATCGAGACGGCCGAGGCGCGTCGTCGCGATCTGTTGCAGGCGGCGTCGGCCCAGGAGGAGATTGGATGGGACGAGGACTCGGACGAGGAGGAGGAGAAGAAGGTGGAGGAGAAGGCGGTCAAGGTGGAGGAGACAAAGGAGGTGAAGCCTGTGGAGGAGGCGAAGCCTGTGGAGGAGGTAAAGGAGGTGAAGGAGGTGAAGGAGGAGCCCACGGTTGAGAAGGTGGAGACGAAGAAGGTGGAAGCGAAGAAGGTCGAGGCGAAGAAGGTCGAGGAGGAGGAGGAGGAAGAGGACGACGACGACGACGACGAGGATGAGGATGACGACGACGATGATGACGACGACGACGACGACGAGGATGAAGACGACGACGACGACGACGATGAGGACGATGAGGACGATGACGACGACGACGACGACGACGACGACGACGACGACGACGACGACAAGACCAAGAAGGCGGCGGTGGCGGCGTCACGCACGCCGCGGCGGCCCAACTCGACGGCGTCGTCGACGACGATCCACCCGCCCAAGGCCAAGGAGGCGGCAGCGGCCGCGGCCGCGACGACGGGCAAAGCGGCGGCCAACCTGCTTAAGCCGCAGGGGCCGCGGCGGTCGCACGACGAGAAGTCGCAGGCGGACAGCGACGCCAGCTACGACATGGTGGGTGCCAAGTCGGGGGCGCCGAGCCAGGCGCCCAACAGCCCGCGTGAGACGGGCAAGGTGGACGAGGACAGCGAGGAGGAGGACTGGGAGTAGTGGTGGTGTGTCGTTGGGGTGTGTCGTTGGGATGTGTCGTTGGGATGTGTCGTTGTGTTGTGTCGTTGTGGCTGATATCCAGACGTGTCTGTCTGGCCGGGCTGTTCTGTCCTTGACTACAGCGTCTGCTTTTCGTCTTGTGCACTTTTGGCGTTCGGCTGCGTGATCCCAAAGTCTTTTTGCGTCCTCGTGCCCTCTTTTTTTGCTTGTTTCCCCCCGTCGTCTGTCGCATTCCTACTCTCATTGCCCAGCTTACTCTTCTCTCTTGCGCCAGAAGGATGAAACAATTGTATATGTGAGCGCCCTAGGTACGAAACGTTTTTTTTTACGCGTCCAACCTATTTATTTTATTTTTAAATGCCCGGGGACCGCTGTCTCACCTCTTCTTACGCGTCACGGTCGTGAAGCCGTCCTCGTCGACCTCGGGGGGTGCCTTTTGGACGAGCGCGGGCGCGGCGTCCATGGCGACGTCGGCGCCGCCGGGAGCCTTGTCCTCTCCGTCCTCGTCGTCGTCCTCGTCGTCTTCGTCATCCTCGTCGTCCTCGTCGACCGAATCCCACTCGTCGTCGTCGTTGCCCGTCCGTGCCGCCTGGAACTGACCCGCGACGCTGCGGCCGCGCGCGGCCTCCCAGCGGCGGCGCAGGTTCGCCACGTCGGCGAGCTGGCCGCGGCGACACTGGGACCAGAGGGTGAGGATCTGGGTGGCAATGTCGTAGGCGGTGCCGTCATCGACAATGGTGTCAAACTCGTCGTCCATGATCTGGAGCAGACGCGCCTCCACGTCCATGAGCAGGTCCTCGGTCTGGGTGGCCGTGGGCGCGACGGCCACGGCGGCCGCAGTCCACGAGGACTCGAACAGCTCGGCCACGGCGCCGCCGAACCAGTCGCGCTTGTCATTGCCGTCGCCGCCGCCCAGGTGGTTCTCGACCGCAAACGAGAGCGGGGACCAGAGCTGCAGCGTCATGGCAATGGCCGACTCGAACTCGTTCTGGCAGGCTTCTGGCGGCGGAGGGGGTCGGGTCAGCGGAGATACCCCGGCAAGTAGGAGAGTGGGCTACCTACCCCGAGAGGGAAACGCGCTGGCGGAAGAGGCTGCCATGGTGTGCAGCTGGGGATGAGGTGCGATGGGACGTTTTGACTTTTTTTTTTTCCAGCTGCTTTGCGACAGGCGAAAAATTTAGGAGGGGCAGCGCCGATAAGATAAGCCCAAAGTGACGCCCGTTGCAGCCGCAGCTATTCGACGACGTCGCACAGCATCTCAATGGGTAGATTGGGCAAGGAAAAAAATTGAGTTGCATAGTTATGTAGCTGTCTAGAAAAGGCAAAAGGTCTGGTGAGCAGTTATGGGAGCCTTGCGGCGTCGATTGGCCGTCCTTGCTCAGCCTGGTCGTCTTTTCCTTTTTCGCGTCTGCTTGTGATTTTGGTTTTGGGGTTTGTGAAATATATACAGTTGGGATCTTTATTGCCCTTTTTTTTTTTTTTTTTTTTGCAAAGGGCCGCATTTTGTGCCTCTTTCTTTACTTGTCCATCTCGACGCTCTTGACCACACAGCCCTATGCCTCGTCCTCCTGCGGCCCCGGAAAGGCCTTGCCGGCCGGTTGGGTCTTTTCGAGGTACGCGACCAGGTCGGCAATGGTGCAGGCCTTGAGGCCCCAAGTGCGCGCGAACGCAATGCAGCCGTCGGCGCGGAGCATGCCGGAGCCGTTGTGGATCGCCTGGCCGGGCACGGGCGTGCCGTCGTCGACGAGCTCCGAGATGACGGCGACGCGCTTCTTGCCGGCTAGCCGGCAAAAGTCGACGCCAGCCTCGGTGTGGCCGCGCCGCTCTCGCACGCCGCCGGGACGTGCGCGCAGCGGCAGCACATGGCCGGGGCGGCGGAAGGCGGCGGCGGCCGTGGCGGGTTGGCCGGCGGCGGACGCGGCGGCGGCGAGGGTGGCGTCGTCCTCGGCCAGACGGCGACACACGAGGGCGCGGTCGTGCGCGCTGATGCCGGTGCTCACAATGGCATCGGCGGCATCCACGGTCAGCGTGTAGGCGGTGCCGCGCGGGTCCTCGTTGTGGGCCACCATGGGCGGCAGGGCCAGACGGTCGGCGCGCGTCGGCAGCAGGGGCGCGCAGATGATGCCGGACGAGTGCCGCACCAAAAAGGCCATTTGCTCCGTCGTCACGTCCTCGGCCGCCACAATCAGGTCGCCCTCGTTCTCCCGCCGCGGGTCGTCCACGACGACAATGAACTGGCCGTCACCTGCGTCACCGGGTCAGCAAAAAAAACAGGTCGGTCCTGGTCCTGGCCCTGGTCCTGGTCCTGGTCCTGTTCCCCCCCGGACACCCCGAGGCCACTCACGGAACGCCTGGATCGCCTCCGGGATCGAGTCGAAGCCGGCCGCCTCGCTGGGACTGGCCATGGCTCTGGAGAGAAAGGCGAGAAAGTCGTTCTGGTGTGGATGTGTCTCGAAAGATGCGCCGGAATCCAAATTTCCCCTAATCCAACAATCCCAAGAACACAATGCTCGCTCGCCCGGTGGCCAAGGATCCAGAGCGCAATGGCAGTGCGGCAACAATTCGCAGCGCGGCAGTCGGAGTCATTCAGCACGTATCCCGGTGCCAAGCTGTAGTAAAATTCTCCTCTTTAACCAACTGCGGAGACCGCCGGCGGCAAAACAGGAGCCCCGTTAAACCCTTTGTGATGGCGTACTGTAAGCCCGAAAGGTCGGCCGTTATTAGGCGGCCTTCCGCTATCGGGGCTTACCAATTAGTGCCTCCCCAGTAGGTCAGCCGAGTAGAAGATTCTGCGGTCGCCCATGGAAGCTGCTCGATGCATGGCCGCAGAACTGTCCAGCAAGGCGTCAACTAGCACAATGGGGCCGAGGCGCTATATCGTCATGCGCAACGGTCCACCTTTACATGTCGTATCCACGAGTACTTCAGCTCAATAAGACCCTGCTTGGACCTGCTTTCTTTCTCTTGCGCTGTCAACGCAATATGATCTTCAAGATGCACCAATCCTCGCCCTCATAGACTGGCACAGTGTGTCTGTCGTACCTTGGCAGCTTGGAGGTATTTCGTGCCGGCAAGCCAATCCTCGAGACGAGATATCTCAAAATATCGAACCTCCTGTAGAATAGCGGCATACAAGACATAGTCGTGTCCACGTGTGATCAGAAAAATAATAAGGAAAGACTCTGCGGCGGAGGTAACGAAGGGTGTGCTCAACGAAGGGGATCTGCGTCGATGAAATAGGAGCCGTCTTCCCGAACATTCACACCCCATTACCATTGACTATATTCTGTTCCGCCGCGATGCCTCACCTCTGGGTCGTTTAGTGCCCTCGTTTTGTAGAACTCGGCCGCTGCTCCGATGTAGTGCGAGATGCGATTCACCGTTTCGGCCATCGTGTCACCTGGAAGCTGGGCTTCGGCGAGGGCGGCCGACACATACGACTCAAATCGGTGGAAGCGAGGACGTTGCTCGGGCATTGGGAGGAGAGCTGACATGCAATTTTTGAAGAAGATATGCTTGCTGGCGCGCGAGTACTGCTCGTCCATCTGCTTCCAGCTAAAAAGTTGAGCCGCTGCATCAGTTCCGTTTGCCATGCGCCTTTGTTCCACTCCAGGCAGCGCTTCCCGCCGGGGAACGACAGGCCGACGGATAAGAGGAGGCCTAGCGCCTCACGGGTTTCATGCGAAGGACGGCACGGCCGGAGCTGCAGACCGAGTGGAACAGGCGAGTCCAATGCGGACGGCCCCTCCACCGGCTGACAAGCCGAACCGTGCCGGGCCCCTACCAAGCCCCAGGCACAACCACCCCAGGTACGAATTTGCTATAGCGCACAGACTAATGCACGTAACTAGCTGCTACTTATTACATCCTGTATGAGTTGCTCGCCACGGGGTGTGACGGGCTGTCTGAATCTCGAAATCAGACTTCTAGTATCAAACAACTGTCTGTCCTGTCGAGTTTTGTCTAGGACTTCTTTCTATTCCCGCCGCTGATTCTTAGACTAAACTTTTGTAAACAACCTAGACCAGACACACTCTAACAGCTACATTATATCTTGCATTTAGTAAGTTTAGTAAGCCATGCTACTATTTCTTGCAGTATGCGCAGCGAGTTTTAAATGTCTCTTACCGACAGGAACGTAGAGAAGCCCCCACCGTGCAGCAAAGCTTCCATGCCTCCAAAGAACCGGATAGTGGGTCGGGGCACCGCGACGGCCGTCCCGGATGCAGAGCAGCCAGAAACTCTGGCAGCTAAAATTGGGGCCTCGCTAGACACAGCTGACACGGAAGCGGACTGGTTGAGCTCGGCGTCTTTCTGGGTAGACGCTCGCCCAGGAAGATGTTGAGCTCGTCGCTCTTATAGGACCTTTTGGTATGTGAAAGAGCTTCTCTGTGAAGCAGCTAGCTGAGACGCACAGCCGCTACGTCATCTATGCAGCCTGGGGCTTGAGGAGATGCATTTTCAGTGCCACCACCGACGCCATTTTCTGCGTTTCGGTACGACTTTGCCGAAATGGTCGAAGTGCTATGGGCAAAAAGATTCGAGAGATTCTATTGCTCTTATTCCCTGCCGGAACATGGAAATGCATCACTTGAAGCGTGATAGGGGCGAGGCGTAGCGGAACGGACACACTGCCGTCGATCTTTTGCCTCGACGAGGCGCCTGTTCTCCTGAACGGGCTCCTCCCAACCTGGGACGTATTCGCTCGGGCATCTCCACAACTTTGACGGCTTCGTCAAACGCTGACGCACCGGCACGGAGATGGGAGCAACGGTGGCGTATCACAAGTTGCCCTTTGCCCTGAGGGATCGATCCAGCTGGCTTTAGAAATGTCGCCTTTTCTTTTGCCCCCAGGGAGGAGCCCAGGCCGCAATCGGGACCGCCTCAATAAAGATTCAGTAGCTTCCTTTGTAAAGTGCATCAGCCGTGCGAGTATTAATGGAGAATTTCATGTTTTTTTTTCTCATTTACTGTCTAAAATACAATCGTGCCTCGAGTCTTGACAATTTGGTGACTCTTTTCCAGGCGGTCAGCTCTGGCAGAAATAACGGCCATAAGCTTTCAGCTCCAGCTCCAGCCCACAAAAATGTCACGGACTCGAATGTAGCCCAGACCAAAACACCACCATGCTATCGTCGCGAGCTGTCGCTGCAGCCCTGCGCCGCGCGCCCCGTTGCGCGCGACCGTGTGCTGCGTGGGCGGTGGGGGTGAGCAGGCAGTTCACGTCGACTGCCAAAGTTGCCTCCTCCTCCTCTTCTTCTACGGCCTCGTCGGCCTCTGTCAGCCCCGAAGAAGTCGCCCACTTCAACAGCCTCGCCGCCGCGTGGTGGGACCCGTATGGCTCCTCCCGTCTGCTGCACCAGATGAACCCGCTCCGACACGACTTTATCCGCCAGTGTCTCGACGTTGCCGGCGACCCAGCTCCGACCCGGCTTCTCGATGTCGGTTGCGGCGGCGGCATTTTCGCGGAGAGCGCCGCCCGACTGTCGACGACGGCCTCGGTCACGGCCATTGATCCATCGGCCGAGGTGCTGGCCGTGGCCCAGGCGCACGCGCGGCGCGATCCGGTGCTGCCGGCCAAGCTTCGCTATGTGCAGTCGTCCATTGAGGAGCTCAACGAGGAGCACACGGCGACGGCGACGGCCCCCTTTGACATGGTCACGCTCTTTGAGGTGCTCGAGCATGTGGCCACCGACCCCGGCGCCTTTCTCGGCCAGTGCGGCCGTCTCGTCCGTCCCGGCGGTTGGCTCGTCGGCAGCACCATGGCGCGGACCTGGACCAGCTGGCTGACCACGATTGTGGCCGCCGAGGATGTGCTCGGCATCGTCCCGCGCGGCACCCACGACTGGGCCAAGTACGTCAACGCCGACGAGCTCGCGGCCCACTTTGCGCCGGCCACTGGTGCCGCGTCGGCCGACGGCACCGTTTGGGAATCATTTTCTCTCCAGGGCGTCGCCTATGTGCCCTTGCTCGGCTGGCAGGTGGTGCCACGCGGAGAGACGCTGGGCAACTATTTCTTTGCCGTCCGCAAAGCCGGTGGCAGCAATCCGCTCAAACCGGTAGTGCCCGCAAGTAGATCATGAAAATGCATCCGTCATCCAGAAACCAACCGGAAATTGTCCACCTCTGTATGAATCCAACAAGCCAACGTTTCCCTGTCTCCCTTGTTTCCGTCGCTTCTAGGAAAATTCGCGAAAACCGAGCTCTCGTGTAATCATTAGCGATATGAGAGCGAGGCGCAATGAACGATCATGGTGGAGGCCGATTCCCTTTTTCCAAGCCCACCTCACCCTATAAGAGAGCTGGATCAGTCATGGTATCGTCGGAACAGTCAAAACCCGACCAGGCCGGCACTGGTCCGGTCGACGGCGCCGGCGTCATGGGGATGGATTTTGGGCCAGCCACCGATGTTCGCCGGGGCGAGGGTCGGCTGTACTCGGGGCTGCCAAACGTCTGCTGCTGCGGAAGCCCTTGCTTGGGCATGGTGTCTTGCCAATGGTCCCAATTCTGCTGGTAGCTCATGTCTCCGATGGCCTGGGCTGTGGTCGGTGACTGGATGGCCAGAGGAGCAAGTGGCCAGCTCCGTGTCTGAACAGAAGACACACCTGGCAATAATAAAGCCGCTGTGTAACGGCCCCTGTCCGACGGTGACCGTTGGAAGGCATAAGAGAGTATTTCGTTCCGAGGCAGCTCAGCCATGTGGTAGGGTCCTTCTTCGAAGCGCTGCGTGTTCTGTGGCTGCGCGTGGTAATATGTCACAGGGTAAGATTCCGGGAGGGGCGATGGGATCGAGGAGTGCGACAGGACCTTCGCGGTGGTCGGACCAATCCGGTGGTCGGGGTCGGCGTACTGCTGTGCGTGGCTGGGCACCAATGGATACTGGTCGTACGGTGAGCTCGAGGTCAGAGAATCGCCAAGGTACATCTCGCCATTGGTGGTATTCGCTGGCGCCGTCGGTAGACCGTGGCTGGCAGCAGTGTTAGCAAGCCCCTAATGGGAGGCGTACTGCATGGCAGCCAAACTTTTGGTCGTTCTCCGTGTGGGCCTGGAGGGGGTAACCAAACGACCAAGCAGCCAGAAAAGAAGGAAACATCCAATGGGAATATCCAAGTCTGCAGCTCTCCAAAATGAATGCGAGGGAACATCACACCGACACAATGCGAGACTGATCTTACTTGGGATAGCCTGCATTCAGCAGCGAAGCGTGGCGCAAATCGAGAGGCGCGCCAAAGACGCTATTGCGAGGGGGAAGACTTTGCGGCGTGTACGGCTCGCCAGCGACCAATGCTGGACGCAAATGGGGTGTCGACGGCCCCTGATTCGCCGGCGGCTGTCTTGTCTGCCTTGTGCGGGGCACCGGGATCCGGGGGTGGGCAGCGGGTGCTCCTTCCCCTCCTCGTCTGGGCCTCTGGCCTTCCCCGTCGCCGGACGTATTGTACTTTCGCACCTTCCACAGGGACAGCTTACTTCGGAACGCTCGTATGCTGAGCATCGTCAGCACTTTATCAAGACGCCATTCACCGGTGCAGCTGCTCACGAGGCGTCCAATCCTTCATCTTTCAGCATACGCCTCACCTCGTGGAGTGGACGGTTTTCTGTGATGTAGAGATGCACAATCTGGTTCCGATACGTCGTCCAGTCCTTGGCCATCGTGGCTGTTGGTAGAGTAGTCAAACGTGTGGGATTGGTTTTGGTTTTGGTCGGAAAGTGAGACGGCAATGGGGAAAGAGCGACAAAGCGAGGCCGTGAGGCGGAGGCAAGCGGTGGCTGCAAGCTGCTCGCACGAGGGGTCAGGCTGATGCGTGCTGGAGCTTCCACTGGATGAAGACCAAATAATGATGTGTATGCATAGAGGGCTTCATGAAGGAAGGAGCAGCTAGAAAGGTAGGCAAGGTCCCTTCATCAGAGGAAGGGGGTAACGGCAAACGAGAACAAGTCAGAGTCAGCAAGGCAGAGATCCGTTTCTTATAGCCTACCTTCCCAGGCCAGTCTACGTTTTATATACGAATAAATCATTTTGCGCCAGCCCCACGGTACATGTTTGACATAATGCGGAACTGCCCTTTGGCAGCGACTCCTGCCTATTTGTATCGGGGAGTTCTTCCGTCGTGGGTATGGAGCTGGATTTGCTGTCAGAGACCGCCTCACTTTTTCCGGGCGTGCACATTAAGGCGGTCATGGGACTGGAAATTGGAAATTGGAAAGTGATTACTACCCTCCCCTTCCGCTTCCCTGCCCCCTCTGGCTGGAGCCAAGGACTTTTACGAAAGCTGGCTCTGAATCCTGGGGACTGTTTCTCTCCGCGGTAACAAGGCAGGAGGGAAAATCAGCGACATTGAATTGCCCAGTTTATGATTTTCCACATGCACATGAACAAGCAAAACTTGCCGACTCCACCACGCCTCGTCCACAAGTTCACCGCCGCAGCGAGAACGGGGCGGTAGTAGCAAAGCAAGCCCTATTTTTTTTTCTGGCTTTATTTGTTTTTACTTGACGCCCGACCTAGATCAAAGGAGGAGGAGGAGGCGGAGCAGCAGACAGAGTACGCATGCATTGCCGGTCTGCCGCAGTGGACAGGCAAGGCTGACGGACTGGCCTATCTGATTGGCGGTCCCGTTTTCAGGCCGCTGCTGCCGCACCCGACAGAACCCCACCAAGGCCACTGCGCTTTCCGTTTTGTGCTCGGCGGCACGAGTGTGCCCATGTTTCAGCGAGCCAAACCGACCTGCGCCCCCTCCATTTTCCCCCATTCCTCTCCCCCCTCTTCCGACTTTTCACCCTTTTCCCCTTCTCGTCCTCCCCCACCCCCCCCCGCTCTCTTCACACACTAACTGCCCATGGGCGTGTGGTGGCATGGCAAGGAACCAGTGCCCCCCCTCCTCCGGTCTATTAGGACCCATTGCAGAACAACCAAGTGCCACCGTTCGTAGAGTGACTGTGGCTGTACCAAATCCGCTGGTGCCCGAGGCAGCCATATGAGCATATTATGTCGTGGCAGGCTCGAGTTCCGGGGAACTGGATCGACGGTTGGCCAATCCCTTTGGGTTGCCTCAATGGCTAGCGAAAACAGCACACAGAACATACATGACAAAGAGACGATTATCTCTGGAGACCCCGTACGTTCATCCCCATTGTCGGCAAGTGTCGCCTCATACAAGCAAACCACCCCAGACCAAGTCGGGCCTCGGCCATTTCTGCCTCGCCAACGCGTCGCTACAATAGACAGCTCGATCCGACTCAAAGTCAGCCTAAAAGCCTTACTTTTTTTTCAGGCCAACGCAGGCCAATCGGATCGCGCCAGGTTCACAGGAGTCTTGTATTATTATGCTGGGAAAGCACGAGAGAGGAAAAGCACGAAATTCCAAAACAGAGCATCGCACCATCGGGCCATCGCCAAGCAGACAACACACGAGAGTGAGCAACAAACGCCGCCACTGCGACGCCGCAGTCGGCGCGAGCTACGCCCTGCATCAGTCCTTTGCCCGACGAGGCGAAAAGTACTCGGCCGGTCGGTTCCACTCGGCCGCAGACGACAGCAAAGACGACTCCTAGGTCGTCTTGGTGCCGGCGGCGACCGTGCCCGACGTGACGCCGGCCTCCTGCTCTTTGGCGGCCACGACCGGGGAGGCGACGGCCACCGGCGAGGCGACGGCCACCGGGGAGCTGGCGACGGCGGGCTTCTCGATGGCGGCAAAAGTGGGCGACGTGACGGCGACGGGCGACGAGACGGAGACGGGCGAGGTCGGGACGCTCTCGTGGGTCGGGGTGGCGGCGGCAATGTCGCGGATGATGTAGAACCACTTCTCGGCCTCGTCGGTGCTGTGCGTCTTAAAGTGCAGCTCGGACGTGCCGGCGAGCTTGCTGCCGACCGACTTGCCGCGGTCCTTGCCCTTGATGGTGAACTTGTCGCCCTGGGGCGCGCTGATGGTGGCGTCGGGCAGGTAGATGCTGAGCTCGGGCACGGGGTCCTTGCGCACATTGTCCGAGTCGCGGAACTCGTGCAGGTAGCGCGCCGGCGTCACCACGTAGTAGCCCGTCTGCGTGCCCCAGCTGAGCTTGTTGCGGCTCTTGCGCTCGAGGCTGCCCTCGATCACCGGGCTCGTGCTCACGTGGTTTTGGTTGGGGAACGTGATGGAGGCCACGTCGCGCGGCGCATCGCTGGCGCTGACGAGAATGTCCGCGTTGCGCTCCACAAAGCCCTTCCACTCCAGGTCCGGCGGGATCCGCTGCACCGCCGCCAGCATGTCGCCGTACAGCGCGTTGACCCGCTCCGCCTGCCCGCCGACGAACTGGTGGAACGCCTCCATGGCCTGCTGCAGCACCAGCACCACGTGGGCCTCGAATGTCTCAAAGTTGCTCTGCACCGACAGCAGGTCGTTGCGGTGGTTGTTCTCCTCCACGACCTGGTGGTGCAGCCGGTACAGCACGCCGCGCTGCAGGACATACGGGTCGTCCTGCGGGCTCAGCTTGCCGCCCGTCGCCTCAAAGCCGGCCGTGTGCTGGCCCAGCTGCTCAATCTGCTTCTGCGTCGTCTGCCGCGCCTTTTCCACCTCCTTGGCCCCGCGCAGCGCCCCGTGCTGCAGCTCCTTGGCCTTGTTCTTGATCTCCTTGTGCAGCCGGTCCAGCACCGGCAGCACCGACCCCTTGATGCTCTTCTCCGTCTCCAGGTTCGAGTTGATCAGCGCCTGCGTGTTGGCCCGCATGTTCTCAAAGAACCCGGCCACCCCGCCCACGCTGGGGTCAAAGTGCTGGCCCTCGCGCAGCGGCTTCGAGATGGTCTTGAGCACCTTTTCGTACTCCTTGGCATGCTCCTTGTGCGCCTTCTCCACCGCCCCAATGTACTCTTCCAGATAGCCGCACGCGTGCTTCCACGCCTGCAGCCGCTCGGCCAGCAGCCCAGCCGTCTGTTCCGAGGATCAGCAAAAGCGCGTCCCCAGATCCCTTGGGTCCGAACCCCCTATGCGCGGGGCCGCACTTACGCTGGTCGGGTCCGCATCCGGCACGGCCTCGTCGCTAAACGTCGAGCTCGTCGTCAAAGCCGTCATGCCAGTCCCCTGTCGGACCGGGAGCGCGGTGGGGGCTTGCGTCGCCATGGTCGGATGGTCGGTCGCTATGTATGCACGTCGTACTCGTACTTGTAGAGGAGCAAGGGCAGACAGCAGAACTGACGACAGAAGGGGGGGGGGGGCGTGAAAAAGAAAAACCCCGCGAGCAGAACCTCCTCGGATCCGCTGGACAATCAGCTGTGGCCCAGGGGCGGGGTCCTCGTGCTCGCAGTGGCCCGACGCGTTCGATTCGCTGGGCAGCTCGTTCGTTCGCTTGCGGCCTAGCGGTCAGGCGGGCGGGTAGCCGTCGCTGTCCGTCGCCCCCTGTAATAGTGTCGGTGATCGCTAAATGGGTTCTAGATCAGGATTTGGGGCGTCGTGGGAAATAAAAGAGGGGATAGCTCGCCTAAAACCGGAAATCCCGCAAGGCCAGCTGCCATTTCCTGCTCGTAAGACCCAGAGCCCAGCCGATCTAGATGCTATGTACTGACCGGTAGCTCCTGCCACGACATCCGGGCTGCTGTGACGTCAAGCCTACTCGTACTACGAGTACTCATACCTACTTGTACTACTCGCACACATACTCGTACTCATACTCATTTAGCACTCGTCTGTTGGGGGCGCACGACCCAGCTCTACCGACGCTTGCCTCGGTCCGTCGGTCTTAAAAGAGAGACGTCGTGCATTGCACCCACCCGCAATCTTGTAAAGTATGACAACGCTCTGTGTTGCAAGGCCTATGGGGGTATTATTATGGTGTTCCGTTTCGCATGGTCCGCGCCTGTCCCGTCCAAATGTCTAATCAATGTTCCGCGCCGTAGTGACAGTCCCAATGTCCCAAATCTAATCGCAATGCGTACTCGAATCGTACTCCGTAAAAGCAAACAGCAGACGCCACAAGGCAGAACGCGAAATGAGCCGTCGTCAGCCGTCCCGAGGTGGGATTCCACGAGTGGATCCACAGTGGCCTTATGTGGCCACACGGTTGCGTGATTGCCGGAGGTGCAGCCAGCTGCGCTCCTCAGAGTCGCCGTTGTTCGAGCTCGGGCGGCTGCTGCCAGTCGGCGTGTTGTTGCCAGACGAGTGGTGGCGCCGCCGACCGCCCGTGAGGCTCGACTCGCTGTGGTAGTGTCCGGTGTGCGACCGCAGAATGCCCGACTGCGACCGCGGCGGCTCGCCCGCATGCTCGGGAGCGCCGTCGTTCGGCGTCTCGGCGATGAACGAGAGCGGCTCGTTGGTGAGCGACGTGCTCATGATGGACGGCATCGCGCCCATGCTCGTGGGCGACGAGGGTCGGGACATGCTGCTCGACGCCTGGGCTGTGCGGTAGTCGGGCAGCGCCAGGCTGCTGTCGCCAATGGCAATCGTGGCCACGCGCGTGTTCTTCATGGCCGTCCCATACGACGGTACCTTGCAGAGCTCGGTCATGTCCGAAAAGTCGACGTGCTCCGGATCGCTGTGCTCCGAGTGGTGCGACTCGCCACTGTCGCGCCGCGACAGGGGCTCGGTCCCACCGCCGCTGTCGGCACCACTGCCACTGTGCGCCTGCGGGTGCATCGACTGCATGTGCGGGGGGTGATACGAGCCGTACGCAGGCGAATGCGGCGTGCTGACTCCAGAGCGGGGGGGCGTTGTGATGTGGGTGGAGCTGCGATTCCGACGCATTCCAGACTGGCGCGACGACACGTCCTGCAGCCGCGACGTGAGGGCGGCAGGCGGCACGGGAATGCTCGCGGCCATGGACGCCAGGTTCTCGCTGGAGCCGGCGCGCGAGAGCCCGTACTGCGGGCTGTGCACGGCCGACATGGGCGCCGGCGTCTGCAAGCTGTGCACATCCATCTCGTCGTAGAGCTGGTCCAACACATGCTCGCCGTAGCCGGGCGGCGCTATCGTCACGACCTCGGTCGGGCTGGCCGTGGCGCGGGTCGGGCAGGTCAGGTTGCCCTGCTCGTCGAGGGGGATGTTGGGCGAGATGAAGAGGGTGAGGGGGAGAGTGGCGCGCAGCTAAGGGCGGTCAGTACAATGCACAATGCACGATGCACACAGCACACAGCACAATGAAGGAAGCCAAACATACCTCGGACACATGCCCGTCCGGGTTCTTGAGGGCCACGACCATCTTAAGCTTATGGCGAACCTTGATGCCATGGACGTTAACATCCTGGATGCAGGGGCCGAGCTTGTGGGGCAGATCCAGACTGCTGTTGAGCACCCAGCCCTCCTGGCCGGTGTCCTCGATCACATCCTGCCAGTGCTCCTCGCGGGTGACGTGGAGGACCCATGTGGCGACGACGCGCTCGTTGCGGTATTCGCGCATGCCGGACGTGACCAGATTCGAGGACGTGCCCGCGGGCGTGGAGATGAAGTCGTGGATTTCTAGCAGGCGCAGGGAGATGTCGCCGAGCTCGAGGCCCTTGAGCAGCGGCGTGAAGCGGGTCTCGATGGGGATGACGCTGCCAAAGACAATGGCCTTTTGCGGCACCACAATAGAGTATTCGATCTTGTTCGGCCAGATGTTCTCAACGCTCATGGCGTGCAGAAACTCGAGCGCGGACGAGTCCATGGTGCGGACAACGCGGATATGTTTGTACGCATGCAGGTCGTAGGCGAGCTTGCCGCGCGCAATGGTGGCCTTGAGCTTGTAGGTGATGCTGGCCTCGTGCAGGCCCTCGATGCTTTCCGAGATGTCGCCGGGCAACATAAGCTCAAACGGAAACTCGTAGTTGCCCTTTTCCAGGACACCACTCTTGCCGGGCGTGCCCCAAAAGGGCGCCCATTGGTGCTGCAGGATGACAATGGAACGGTCAATCTTGGAAGAGGAGAGCCCGGTGGAGGGCGTGGACTTGGGGTCATTCCAGCTGGCGTGGGGTCAGCGTCAAGAATCCGTGTGGGATGCGGCCTTTTTGTCCGGCGGTCTGGGGAAAACTCACGCAAGCCGCTGGATACCAGTGAGGCGGAGGTGCACGTCCTCGACCTTGATGGGGGCCGGCACGCAGATGGCGACGACGCCTTTGAGCAACTGGCCGCTGGCCTCGTGCTCGTTGCCGCGGAAGACGATAAAGTCGTTCTCCAGCCTGGAGGCGTCAGTAGGATGAAAACGAGGCGCATCCACAAGTCTAGGAAGGATCATACCGAATGTCAAAGAGGGTCAGGGCATTGCGTCCGGTCACCGAAGTGAATGGGTTGAAGGGCATGGCGCTGTGGGTGCGAGCTCTGGTGGCAAGCAAAATGTATTCTTGGAGAAAAGAAACTTCAAAAGAGGGTTGAAACACGGGAGCCGCTCGAGACAATTATCTCTCTGCCTGTATGGCGTCGTGTCGGGACCCGGTTTTATGGTGTTGATGAATTCGGTCACTGCACAGTGCGATGCGATACAGCTGACCGCGGCTGTTGGGGCGAAACGTTCCTATCGATGCTTGTTGTCGGGAGGAGTGGCAAACCTCACCAGGGGTGCCGATTCAGGCACATGCCAGTTTGTTCGTAGTCGTGGTCCGATTATGCCAGCGGGAGCGGAGGCGGAAAGGGCATGTGCGACTTTTGCGTGTTGTTTCCTAGATGGGAAGGAAAGGGCGGACAGCGAGGGACAAGCAGAATCGTGGGGCCTATTATTAGGAGAGAAGCCAGAATGGCCAAGAGCGAGTGGGAAAAAAGAGGGTGCCCTCTTTAAGGTTTTTGCTCTTTTTTTTCCCTCTCTTTATTAGCATGCTACGTAGCCCAGCACGACAACACCGCCCCCCTCTTCCCTCTCTCCTTTTGTCCCAATCTATTTAGCCCGCCGGGCGGCGACCCGACCTGACATGAGCACACGCAGGTTCAAGACGCCGTCCGGTGGCCGGGGCGTGGGAGGTCGCGGGAAGGGGGGG
>RQWE01000268.1:0-31239 GCA_004028395.1 Leptographium galeiforme
CGGACGGTGACAACAGGCGGCCGGGTGGACGGGGTGTAGGACCGGGTGGCGGATTTGGTGGTGGCCCCGGTGGCCCCGGTGGCTACGGTGGTGGCCCTGGTGGCCCTGGTGGTCCTGGTGGCCCCGGTGGCCCCGGTGGCTACGGCGGCGGCGGCGGCCAGGGTGGCGGCCGGTGGTAGATGTCCGTCTGAACATCCCCAGATCTTACCAGCCTGTCTCTGCATTTGCGGTCACGTTGTATGAAAGCTGTCTTTGCTCGAGAGTGGACGAAACGTAACATGTGCCCATGCCCTAGAACACGACTGTGTTGATGCCTATGTATGGACTAAAGCAAATTTGTAACCAAAAACCAACACAAATATGATGATCTCTCTTGAAGGTTCGATGCATCGACCGCACTACCGCGCAGATACTCTAGTGATCTTGAAGGCATTGCCGTCGCGGAGAGGGGCGAGGAAGCGAACGACGGCAGGACCGACGAGGTCGGGGGCCTCGAGCATAGGCGCGTGGCCACATTCGGGGGCGACGACGGACTCGGAACGGTCAAATTGGGAGGCTATCCAGGCGGCTTCGGCAACGGGATCGGCCCAGTCGGGATCCTTGCTGCCGACGACGATGAGGGCTGGCACGGGGCGCGCAGTGTGCAGCCAGGGTGTGACTTTGCTGTGATTTGCTCCGCGGGTGGTGGCATAGAAAGCCGGCCAGCGGTCGTCGGGGCTGGTGCGGGTGAGTAGGTCAGTAGTTTCGGCGGCGCGCCGAGCGGAGACTTCGGCGCCGAGGCCAGGCCATAGCGAGGTGGCGAACCTGCGCCAGCATGTCGGGCCCCAGGGTCGCAAAAAGATCACAGCCATGACGATACGCATAAGGCCATTGAAGCTTCCGTTGCGTAGAAAGGCGCCAAAGAAAAGCGCTCCAGCTACTAGCTGTGGACGTCGCCCGGCAGCAATGGCCACGGCGCCACCCGACATGCTGGCGCCGCCGAGGACAACCGGGCGGCCGTGGCCTAGCGCCTCGGCCAATAGTAGCAGGTCATCAGCCGTCGCATCGTCTCCGTAGCGCTTGAACGAACAGTCGCTGTCGCCGTGGCCGCGAAGGTCCACGCGCACGACGCGGTAGCCCGCGGCAGTCAACTGGTCGGCCAGCGGCCCGAAGGAGGCGCGCGTGTCGCCCAGCGCGGGCGACAAAATGACCAACGGACCGTCGGCCGGGCCGTCTTCCTCGACAGCGAGGCGACCGCCGTCTGCCTGAAAGTAGGTGAAGGGCATGGTGTAGTTAAGACAGCGAAACGCTGTAATATTAATGCTCGTGAACGAAACGAGACGATGTCGAATCTAAGAGTATTCGCAATGACAAGTATGGAGATCGGGTAAAAAGCTGGTTAAAAGGCAACTGGAGAAAAGACACCAGTTCGTCCTTCGGGCGCTCCTGCTTTCTGATATGTGAATTTGCATTTTCTCACTCGCCGGTCAGCGCCTAGGCGGATGTTTCCGACATCGAGTTACTCTTCTAACATTCGGCGCCCTAATGCTAAAATCCATCCGGCTCGGGCACTTTTAGGATCGACAGGCGGGCCCTGGCCCACGTCGGTGTGGCGATCCTGCCGCACGGTGGAGCCGTTGCTGTAAGTATCCGGCCACGTGACTGGGACGCGGGTCATCGTCGACGCCGACTTGATGAACGTTCTTGTAATAGCTGACGTGACGTTTACGGCCTGCACACGTCAATGACCGTGCGGGGGTCTGGCGGCTTGAATTTTCGTCTAATTTTAGCGCTACAATTTCCTGGGTTTCGGTCAGCTGAACTTAGTGGCAGTTAAGAGAGTTGCATCGAACATTAGGGCGGAGGCTACTAATAAGGGGCACGCTCTCTGGTTGGCTGCCGCTGGGCGCGACATGAGCGATCATCTATTTGCATCTAATTACAAAGTAACAGTAAAGCAGCCACTGCTAAACAGCCGTTGGGCCTTGGTCACGATCATCCTGCCTGTATTCGCCGCTCTCGCTCTCCTCGCTTCTCTCACTGACGACACCTACAATGCCGCGATCGGCGTCGCTGTCGTCGCTATCGTCGTCGGCCCCATCGTCGCTGCTGGCCTCGTGGAGGGGCAGCGGCCCGCTGGCGGGCGAGGCCTCGGGGGGCCGCTTCTTTTGAAAGTCCTGCCGATGGGCCTCGGCCATTATGGCGCCAATGGTTCGCTTGCCCGCCGTGGATCCACGGCGGCGGCGCAGCGTGGCCATGGTCGGTGTGCCTTGGGCCATGCCTTCCTCTATGGCGGCGCCGGTGTCGGCCCGTGACGCGGGGGTACCTGCGGCCAACGGCCGTTCGAGCGGTGTCTGGGCCGTCTGGTGTGTCTGAGCCGTTGCAGTCGTCGCAGGCGGGCCGCCAATGGACGGCGCGCCGTCAACGGCCGTTGAGCGGCCGACGCTGCCATCGTCGTCGGACAGTCCGAGAAACTCGCTGCCCGATGGCGTGGTGGCGTCGTGCAGATGGTACGGCAGCGGTACGTCGCGTGAGGCCTTGTATTGCGCAACGTTACCGCAATGTTCGTTCTCGACCCGCAGCAGCGCCCACATGCCACGACGGCTGACCTCAGCAAAGGCTACAAGAAAGGAAACAAGGGTGCTGTGTTGCGAGTTGTGGGTGAAGATGGCGTAAAAGATCCACGAGAAGCGCAGGACCGGGTCCACAACCATGATGACATAGTAGACCCAGCGTCGCTTGAGCGCGGTGATGTCACGCAGTAGATAATAGCGGGCGTCGGCCTGGAGCAGGGAAAAGTCCATGAAGAGATCCCAGATGGCTGCAGGTGAGTGGAGGCGCAAAGATATTCGAAAAGGCAGATAGGCACTGTGACTCACAGGTGTAGAGGCCGTTCAAGACGGAAAAGGCAATAAAGAGCGCTAGGTTTGCGTTGGACCCGCGGATGCGGTAGAGGCTTAGGAAGATGTAGCTAATAATGGTCATGGTGTATTTGCCACAGTTGACGAGGTGTGGAAATATGTTTTTGGTGTCATGGTAACGGCGGATGCACTGGAGGGCGCGCCAGATGGAGGGGAGGGTGGAGAAGAAGCCGAGTAGGCGGGATCTTCCCGAGTTGCACTGGCTGGGGTTGTCCCAATCGTGAGCGTAGAGACAGAAGAATAACTCGATGTTGCAGGTGGCGTAGGTGAGTGAGCAGTACATGTCGCCAAGGAAGAAGTCGCGGAACTCAACGGGGTAGAGGCCGGCAAAGAAGAGGCGCCACTGAAGGGTTAGCGAGAGAGGAAAGCTGAGGAGAAGGGAGGTAGGAAAAAAAGAAAGCAAAAACAAAACCTACGTGAGAGTAGAGAAACCACTTGCGACTGCGATGCCACAGCGTAGGTAGCGGCAGGAAGAGCAGTACGGCCGAGACGCCAATGAGGATGACGGGGTAGTAGAGGTAGAGGGCAGCACTGTGGTCCGTGGAAAAATTGAGCCAGAGGAAGAGACCGAAGAGAAGGAGGAAAAAGCTGGGAAATTGGGAGAGCTGGCGCCAGTCAATATGGGAGCGGGGGTCGAATTCGAAGATGAAAGTGTAGTTTATCTTGTTGCGAGTCCAAATGCGGCAGTCAAGGCAGAAAAGGGAGAAGAGGTACAGCATGAGAAAGTAGCCACCGTAGATCTGGAGCAGGTAGGATGCCCGCTGGCGGGCGATGGCGTCAGCGTGGCGAAGAGCGGCGGCACCCAGGACGGCGCCCTGGACAGTGAAGACGGCGCCGACACCGATGAGGATGCCGCTGCGGAAGGCGCTGGCAGACTCGTCGCCGGGTCGGCGGGTGAGGGCGCGTAGCTTGCCGGCGGCGATTTTGTGGTTGCCGCGCTCAAAGTAGCGGGCGTAGAGGTCCTCGACGGCGACGAGCAGGTCGTCGACGACGGAGCTGTTGACGAACCAGGAGCGGTTTACTTTTTCGGTCATGTAGCGGTAGGGGGGTCGGGCGCCGACGGCCTTGTCATATTTCTTGTTGAGCTTGCGGAAGGCGGTGCGATTGAGGAGGGCGTAGGACTTGAGCAGCTCAAGGCCGCGGTAGAACTCCTGGAGCGCCAGCTTGAGCTTGTGCTTGGCTGTGCGGTAGGGGATGGCGTCGTCGGCCGGTCGGCGGGTGTAGTCGCGGCGCTCGTCGGACGTGGTGCCGGCGTTGCCGCTCAGCCGCGGGGTCTGGGTCATTTTTTGGAGCGCCTTGGAGTTGGGGCCTGGCCGCATCAGACGGGCTCGCAGGGGCGCGGTCCAACGGGCGGCGGTGTCGGGGGCAGCCCTGTCGGGCTCGAGGGACTCGGTGGCGGCATGCTTGTCGGCAGCGCGGATCTCAAGCACGCGGCGATTGCGCATCTCGTGCAGCTGGTCGCGCAAGAGGCCGAGCCGGGCGCCGGCCTGGGCCTCCTTGAGCCGGTAGAACGTCTCGACCTTGTCGAGCTCGCCGTCGAGGAAGCGGAAGAAGTCGAGCTCGCGCTCGCGCACCTCGTCGAGCGCCCGCAGGCCGATGTCGTTCTTACTGTCGTCGAGGGGCGCGGCGACGGAGAAGAGCCGCCTGAGTCGCTGCCGCGGCGTTGGCTCAAAGGGGGACTGCATCGACTGCATCGACCGCATCGACGACGACGGCGGCAGTGCTCGTCCGGGCACCATGGACATACTGCGGGGCTGCGGCCGTGAGGGAAGGGGGAAGGTCGAGAAGGGCGACGGCGCCGCGACGGCAGTGCCGGCTGCGGGTTCTGCTGCCATCGCCGCCGTCCGGCCGCTAGCGTGTGAAGGCACCCGCATCGCCGGCGCCGGCAGCTCAAACAGATGCGAGCCGTCAGTGGCGACGGAGGGGCTGCGCAGCCGTGGCGACGGTGCGAAACTGCCATATTGGCCGGCGCCGGTAGCAGCCCCTGGCACGACCTTGGACCGTCCCAGAGGCGCTGGGCTCGCCCGCAGCGACTCCTCTTCCTCGACCTGCTCGCCGCCACTGCCACTGCCGCCACCGGCGCCGCTGCCACTGGTTCTCTTGGCCGCGCTGAAGGGACTGCCGGGGGTGAAAAGGCTCTGCGTAGGCCGACGTGTCGGCTCGGCGGAGCGACGGAGGTTGGGTGTGGTGCTGGCACGGCCAATGGCGCGTGCGACGGCCTTGACGGACTTCTTGCCGGCCTTGTAGTCGAGGTATTTGATGCGCCATTCTGGAGGCGAAGAGGTCAGCTACGTCACATAAAGTGACCAGGAAATAAGGCCGATGTTTCTTGCCTGGTACGAGCTCCTGCTCGAGCTCTTTGGCGAACTTCATCGCGAAGGGAGCGACGTCTCGAATGGGAAACAAAGCCTTCTTGGCCACGCCTCTGCCGGGAAGTCTTGCACACACTGGTGCTGTCAATTGAAAGGGGAGTACACTGCCAGAAGCCGAAAAAATTGCGAGGTACCTTTCGAGTCCTTTGAGACAGTGGCCAATCAGGGGGTGTGAACTGGCCACCTGTTACTTAGCGCCGCTTCCCCAGCATTTGCCTGGCTGATCAAAAGTACTTTACGACGTTACTAACTCGGCGACTATGTGCTCTACGCTTGGAACTGACAATCGACAAAGTTTTTTTTAGTTTTTTTTTTTTTTTTTTGGTCTATGGTTCCGCGCTGCGCTGCGCCTACCAGACATATAGCCCAGACTTTTGTCAACACCCAGCGTATACTGCTGAGATAGAAGGCACGGTGATTAAACATTAAACAGTTCAATTGCAGGTTCGAATATCAGTACTCTTACTGCCGGTACAGAAATCAGTCTGATGCCAGTATTTGGCATCAGACATTTATCAAGGGCTAGACGTACATAATAGTGATGGCACCAGATTGCGCACAACACAGCCTAGCTACGATCAACAACTTCTCAGAGTGTATCACCAGATCTTCAGAAGACTTGGCCAGTGCTGTTGCGGTGATATTATGGCCACCGCAGTATTCCCCTTGATTTCGACAGAGGCCCTTTTGGTACGGCTCATCGAAAGCAGTCCTCACAGTCGGGACTGCTGGGCCACGCTAGGGACGCACTCACTGCCGATCCCGGCGGTCGCGGCTTTTTGTAGGATCAGCCAGGCAGAGAGCGTTGAGATCGAGATCGGCGCGCTGCAGTAGTAGCTCAGCCATGCCGGCGCGCACACGGTGGTTGGCGTGCGAGTGCCGGGCGCGTCGAGCGGGATTGCGATGAGCAAGCGGACACATCTTGGCGGTCTCGTTCCCGTACAGCGTCGCGGCGAAGGTCAGCGGATTACCGCATGCGCCCATATGATTTAGCATGACGGCGGGCGTGTCTAGCGCCAGCAGCGCTCGCACGCCCGTCTGGCAGAGCGACGCGATTGTGCGGTGCAGCGGCGGTCGGCCAGGGCCGCGCATGCCCAACAGCACGTCTATTTCAACCGTCTGTTGCCCGCCTTCCAACACTAACTCCATCAGCGCACCGGTGTCCCGCTAGGGCGTTGCCGCCAACGTGTCATGCAGCACCGCACTTTCCAAGGGGCGTGGTCGTGAACACGGGAAGGATAAGGTCGAGCGGGTAAGGATGGAGGCGATACTTATAAAGGCGATGATCCGGGGCCGACACACGATGGTGCGGCGGCCCAGCCGGACGGCGGGGCTGCAGGGCACGAGCGAAGCCGGACGCGTGGTGTTGGCGCTATGCTGGAGCGACGTCGCCTCTTGCCGCCGCCTCGTACACGCCCGGACCGCAGCCGCCCCTTCTCCCAAATTCCAAGACCCTAAGCACCTACGGTTAACAATCGCTAACTAAGAAACATCGACGGCCTTCCCAGCCTCAATACTGCGGCGCCACTCATTCCATGACTTGGCGTTCGCGGACCTCTCAAGGCATTGAAGGGCAGGCCATCGTGCATTTTTTTTGTCGTAATAGCGAGTAGTTTTCCGTATAAGACATGTGGGCTAGCTCAATGTCGGAGTCCGTCTACATGTGGGATGGTAACGAGAGCAGTAGGCCATTTATAGCGTCTATGTGATATTTGGCAGAATTTTATATGTATCCCATGTCCTGCGGTATACTTCGTTTCCTGTTGTCTAATGCTTCGACGCTTTGCTGGAAACGCGCCATCCATTCCATGACCTCGCTGGTGTGCTGAGCCAAATCGCAAACGTAGGGTAAACCACCGCAAAGCCCTAAACGCCCCATTCGAAAGCCCCAAAGTCCCCCAAACCAGAGCCAGTCGCATCAACATCGGGACGTTGCTCAAGCGCGCCGTCCACATTCGTTAGCGACCGCCGCCTCCCGGACCGCCGCCACCGCCGCCACCGAAGCCGCCACCGCCACCAAAATCACCACCACCACCACCCGGACCACCAAAACCGCCGCCCGGGCCTCCGAATCCACCACCGAACCCACCACCTGGGCCACCTCCGCCCCCACCAAACCCGCCCCCGGGACCGCCAAATCCACCACCTCCATGATGATGGCCGCCCATACCACCCATGCCACCCATGCCACCCATGCCGCCCATGCCAATAGGCCGTGGACCTAAGCCTGGGCCGCCACCATAGTTCATTCTCCGGTTACCGAAGCCGAAGCACATTATGTGGGATGTCAAGGTGAAAGAACAGAAATATGAATGTGTGTGGTTGCTGTTCTTAAAGACGTGTAAAACAGTCCGCGAATGTTTGCAGTAGTCGGTCTCGTCAAATTGTGAAAATGTTTTTCAATTGAAGTGTTGCAATGGGATCGAGCTTCTCATTCTCGCGGTTCTGTCGTCTTTATATTTTTTTGTCAACCCGCTAATACGTCATATGCCTAAATCTCCTGTTCGGGCCGCCCTGCAAAGGGCCGCGCAATCCACGGCCGCTTTCGGCTAGCTGCTATTAATACTAACATTCGCCAAGCACCCGGTCGCTGGAGGGCTTACTCGTACTATTCGTTCGGTACTCGTGGCGGTGGCTCCCCCACCGCCACCTACCGCTTAATGGATTGATGGATGGATGGCAAAACTGATGGATTTTTAGGGGTTGTCTCCTCTAAGTTCTATTTCTCCCCCGAAAGGCCACTAAGGGTCCTAAGAGGTCCCGTAGGAGGTCCAGTGACCTCCCTGCATCAGTACAGCCCCTACTGGTAGACCGCTGCGCCACTACCAGCTGTCGCCGTCAGCTGCCACAGTCACGATGCTCTACCGGAACGGTCTACTCGTACTACCCCGAGCGCGCGCCTAGCGTGTGGTCTGGAGTCATCCAGTGGGCCCATCTCCTTAAATGCCCGTTCTATGAGGAATTAGAACATAGAGACGTGATCACTGGAGATCGACGAAATGTGGTATGCGAATACGAGTATCTGAGTGCGCTCCTAGCGTGGCTTACGTCGTAGCAGTCTCGTAAATAATGGCTGCCCTAATAAGGGCCGTACCAATAAGGACCGTCGCTGTACTCGTAAACACAGAGGTTACAACGGTAGCCCGAATTGCACTGCAACAGTAACGAGTGGAGGCAAAAAAGTCTTCCGGAGATTTGTTGTTACAAGAGGTGATGATTATTGTTGATACTGAAACTGCGTTGCGCGCGGTTTGGCGCTATTACTACAGAGTAGGTCAAGCCCTATTACTTGTACTCGTACCTCGTCCTCGTAGACATGTGGATGCCTATCAATGCAATACGTGATGCCCAATGAGATACGCTAGGTATCCACAGCGAAGCTTCCTGAACCAATTTCACGACATTTCCCAAGTTAATTAGCTCAGCGACTCGTCGCAATCCAATGCATTTCTTACCTTATAAAGATCCCCCCTAATAATGTAATCCCTCTGGAGCCTTAGCAAACACTTTGTGATGTCTAAGCGGCTTCTTAACTCCCAAAAAGTTTACAATGTCGCCTAGAGCTCGGTTTGCCGTCGTTGCTAGCGCGGGTGCTTTCGACTTTACACCTGCCTGCGGGGACGCTGTTCTCAGCATCGTCCCTTCGGCCCTATTTCTGGTTTTAGCCCTACAGCGTCTTTTCTGGCTCGCGGGACAGCCTGGAAAGGTCGCCAAAAGCCACCGGCCAGTTGTAAAACTGGCATGTGATGGCCCCCAAGCCGTGTAAAGTGACACAAAGGATCATCGCACTGACCCAGGCTACTATAACTACGGGCAAAAAGCGCTACAAAAATTCTACGTGCGGACATCTCGGCAGATCCGACTATTTGATCTCGAAGCCAAATCTCCACTCTTCACGCAGTTCCTCGATCTCCTCCAGGGCCTGTCCACGGTGCGGGCGTTTGCGTGGGGGCCACGCTTTATTGAGCGCTACCTAGACCTTCTCGACGCCTCGCAACGACCCATTTACCTGCTCTTCTGCGTCCAGCGTTGGCTAGGCCTCGTGCTTGACCTGATGACTGCCGTCCCCGTGACCATCATGATGGTCCTGGTCGTGAAGCTGCGGGCGCAGCTGTCGGCGCAGTATGTGGCCCTGGCATTCGTGCAGACAATGTCGTTCGGCCAATCGCTAGCCCACGTCATCCAGGACTGGTCGCAGCTTGAGACGTCATTCAGTGCCGTCGCGCGGGTCAAGACGTTCTGCACCGACACCGAGTCAGAGAAACGACCCGCCGAAACGTGTACCGTGCCCGAGAACTGGCCGACACAAGGCCACATCACTATTGAAGATCTGGTAGCCTCGTATGATGCGCGCGGCGGCGGCGAGCCCGTCCTACACGGCGTAAGCCTCAACATCCCCGCCGGTGCTAAGGTTGGCATCTGTGGCCGCAGCGGGAGCGGAAAGAGCTCCCTCCTGGGTTGCATCCTGCGCCTCCTCGAGGTCGGCCCAGGCTTGCGCATCACCGTCGATGGTGTCGACATTACGACGCTGCCACGGCAGGCTGTGCGCGCTGCAATGGCTATTATGCCGCAACATCTTCTCTTCCTGAAGAATACGAGCTTCCGCGACAACCTCGTCGTCCTTCGCCGACAGCAGCACCGACAGGAGCACGAAAATCGGGAACATCAGCAGCAAGCCGACGATGGAAAGATCCTCCAGGTCCTGCGCCAGCTTAAAATTGGCGATGTTGTAGATCGGCTGGGCGGTCTAGACAGCCCGCTGGACGCGGATCGGCTCTCGCAAGGTCAGCGGCAGCTTTGTGCATTGCCCGCGCCATGCTGGCGCGCAAGCGGATTATCCTTATCGACGAGGCGAGCAGTAATGTCGACGAGCGGTCTGAGCGACTCATTAGGGATGTCATGCGCGAGCAGTTTTCCAGGGTTGGGAAATTAATTTATTAATTTAGTTTTAACCTTAAATTAAATTAATTAAATTAATTGTACTAAAATTAAAATTAATTTTAAAAAAGCAAATTAATACTAAATTAAATTAATAAATTATTACTAAATTAATACAATTAATACAATTAATTAATTTTTTATATATTATAGCGCTAAGCTTATAAGCGTATGTCTACTCCTTATAAGGCTAGCCTTAGACTATATAATATAGCGCGCTTTACCTTGAAAGGCTAGCCTTCTATTTAATGAACTTTTATTATTAATTTTAGCTAAAAAGTAAAGAAATAAAATATACAATTAATTTTTTTAATTAATTTTAATTTTTTTTTAATTAATTTAGTATTAATTAATTTAATTTTAAGGCAAATTAAAATTAATTTTTTTTCATTAATTTAGTTTAAGGGCAAATTAATACTAAAAATTAATTTTAATTCAAATTAATACTAAAATTAACGAATTAATTTCCTAACCCTGCAGTTTTCTAACTGCACCGTTATTACCGTTGCACATCGCCTCGGTGCTGTTGTCGACTTCGATCGTGTTGCTGTTATGGGCGGTGGTCAGCTCTTGGAATGGGATAGTCCCCGCGCTCTCCTTAAGTGAGATAGCAAGTTTACTAACCCTAACCCTAATATGCCACTTTTGCCGCCGTTGCAGCAGCAGATGCGAGAAGTACTTGACTAAGAATAGCACAACAGTATTATGTGATAACAGGACTACAGCTGCGGCGGCAACAAGGCTAACGAACATTGTGTTGTCTATTTAGGGGCCAAGTAGCAAGAGAGAGCAATAAAGAGAGATGCGAAAGTTAATGAGTTTAGCGATGGATAGTGCTACATTATATAATTAACTAACTACACTGTCCACGTATCTAATTGTTTACGCATCGAAAGCTATGCCGTGTGATACCTCGGGTGGCTATGGTTATTGGTGTTGCACAACTGCCATAATATGTGTAGTGGAGCGTCGTTCCGCTCAACACCACCAAGTTGAAACCTCGCTTTGAGGCCCAGTAATACTAGTAGTAAATGGGCAACACACAAAAACGAAGACCACGTCTCTCATGGGAATAATTGTGTGAACGAGTCAGCAGGTTAATATAAAGTCGTTGTGCACAGCTGTGCAGTATTGCCGCCAATGCTCTTAGCCCACATAGGAGATTCGCAGTTAGCTTCTGCTCTGCCCTTTGACGTGACTAGTTCCATCCTTGTTACTCCGTCGTGACCCTTATGCGGCGCGAACAGTTTCCACAAGTTTGCTTCATGCCAGCTTGAGCGTGCATTCTTATCGGCGTCTTTGACTTGAAGCCGCCCCCCCGAAGCCGGCAGATCTATTGGGCTAGCGTATATGTACATTTCGAAACTCTGTGATAAGCTCATTCACTTGGCGCATGCTGGTCTGGTCATATTCGCTTAAGACAGGATTAGCCATCGTCGTAACGCCCCCGGCTAGCACGGCTGCGTCGATGCTTGGTGGCGAATGTACAAAGGATGAAAGTCGATCTACCAAAAGACTGGCCAGAAGCCAGTACTCAGGACTATGGCGCATAAACCCGGTTCTCTTCCACATGTTATCCGGCGTTAGGCTGCCTCCGCTAACCATGACGTGCGGTGGAGAGGATGAGAGCTCGCCGGAGTAGATCTCCCATATCGATATCCAGTTATGGAGAGCGTTGTGGATAGGTTGCAGGTGACCATCGCCGCCGGACGAGTTCTGCTTGTGGAAGATGAGGGAATGAAATGCTAGTACGGAAGAAAGGCTCAGGATGAGAACAGCGTATGGTGGGAGATATAAATGGCCCTACCTGATATGATGGTGAAGAGACTTAGAGGGCCAAGATCAGCGAAAGCGCGGTGAATGCACGGCCCGACTGTGTCACTGCAGAGGCGCTCTACTGCCTCGCGTAGGGTGATGTTGCGTATTGGGTGGTGGCGGAGAGGCAAGCTGTGTAGTTCTTTTGCACACTCTTCGGCCGTGGCGGCTTGGAAAGGAGCTTCCGGAAAGGCTAAGTGCATGCCCATCTCCTTAATCACTAGCCGGGGTGGAAGATTGTTGAAGATGACAAAAGCTTGATCGAGCAGGAATATCCAGAGGAAGGTTCTATGGAAAGTCAGAGGTTTGCACATCAGCATGAGGTAAGGCTACAACCGGTCGTACCGGATAAGCTCTTCCCTTGCGACAAAGTCTTTCCAGTCGAGCTCGTGTTGTGGTATCGAGCTGTAATCGGGATGTCTCGCAGACATGAAGCCAATGTCTCGGGCCGCCTGAGCTCCGATTAATGCCATCCTAATTTTGATTTTACAGCTCTAGAAGGAAAGGGGGGAACGCTTAGCCCGCATAATTACCGATACAACAGTGCTGAAACGATATCGTCGAATTCGGCGTTTGCTGGAATCTGTGCCCTCCCAGTTCTGGTAGAGACACACGACGTAAGCAGCCTGCAGAGCTTGAACTTTACGTTTGTCCGTCTTAGGGTTTAGCACAGTCGTGCCACACGTGTAGAGAGGATCACTGCAAAAGTCGTCATCTGTAAAGATCATCTCCTCAATGCAGTTAAACCACGGCTTCGCCAGTTCGTTGTCGGCAATGTCGGGCGAAATACTAGCTCCTGCTCATTGCCAGCGGCACCACCCTGTCAGCAGTTGCCACAAAGTAGGAGACAAAGAGACCGTTGAGATAGAAGACATAGCCTGAGGTCTATCTCACCGAGGAGAGCCATGGCAGCTATTAAGATGGACTTAGAAGTGGCCGGGTCGAAGGAAGGATAATGTATATGGTTGACGTTTGGATGCCATATCGCCCAGTACAAGGCAAGGAACTTTCGAAGATTTAGTGGCGAAAAAAAGTGCAGACATTTCTGCTCTAGGGCAGAGGACCATTCTAGGGTGACTGTACTGTTCCGGGGCTTTACGGTGACGACCTCCTTGACTTTAAACAGGATCTGGCGGGTTTTTGTGAGGAGAGGATCCGTGGTCGGCATGTGGGCTTGGCTAGAGGGGGGAGAAGCTGTAGACTCAGTAGCACAGAGATGCAGCGGATATGCTTGGCCGTCTGGAATTATCGCCAAGCCTGCGGTGGATGTGGCAGAAACTGTGGTTTCATGTTCGTCTTGGGCTTTTAAAATTGCGGACAAGACCTGCTTTCGCTGGGCTGTGTCACCGCAGTCGAACGACTCTACCAGTCCGGTTCGGCTAGTGAAGTGATCGAGGAAGTGGAAACGGTAGCTACTCAGCTGGGTCTGAGACAGGTTCAGGAAGTCTAGCCAGCTCAGGTTCTTTGCGCCGGAGGCATCGATTAAACAAGAGGCTGACTTATAGCCGTCGAGGCTTCTAGACAGGAAGCCGGCTGCTCCAGAGGTTCCAGAAGAAATGCCTGGCGTGTAAAAGTCGCCGGCCACCATAGTTAGCGTTTGTGCTTCGCTGCTGGCAACCGACTGGTTGTCTGCATCAGCGTTGCTACCAATCCCCTCTCTCTCGACAGCTTCGTCCGTTTCCGGCATCCGTGCCGTCTCTGCCGTCCAAGGAAATGTATAGCGACACGCCACAGACCTGCGACGGCAGCTTTGGCACGGTTGCTCAGTGTTGCAGGCCTTCTTCTGTTGCACGCAGCGGTCACAGGCTCGTCTCCTGCAGGACAGGCTTCTCTTCGCGTCTGCGGCCCTAGCCTGGCAGGACTGGGCATGGCGCCTGAGCACATCCGTCCTCTGGTAGGAGCTGCCGCATCGCGCGCAGCGGTAAGGACGCACAGCGCCGTGGGAGACTGTGTGGCGCTGCAAATGCTCGCGTCTCTTGTAGCGCTTAGCACAGACCGAGCATGAATACGTCAGCCCTGGTTCGCTGATTTCGTCAGACATGGCTCGGGGTATGGCTCGGTTGTCGCTCGAGACATAAATAGCGCGTGGTTTGTTGGATGTGGGAGGAAACGTCGGGTAGAATATCGATTCGTACGAAGCTACTCCAAATTACACATATGCGGCTTACTACTTTGGATGATTTCCGGGGACCCCGCAAACCTGGTGGGGTGGTCGGAGTTGTGTGGGAGACCTATCAACGTCGAGATAATGCAGAATGTAGACTAATCAAGGTGGAGATAAAGCTAGGGCGGAGTGGTCTGCCGTCTACAGCATGTACCACGTACGACGTCGTCTAATCTGCCAGTACCGGGTGGGTGTATGGCAAGGATGTTATGTTTGGATTGTCTGTGTGCTAATTTCAGGACCGTTTTAACCCACAGGCAGACAAGTGATAACTTCCGTGCAAGTGCCTTCCATTGTGGCTCAAGCCATTCATAACCACACTAAGACGGCTTTGATTGTCTTCCCACTCTTCGTGTCAGCAATAGCTTTCTCGTAGTCTTTGAAATCATAAAACGTGATAAGCTTTTCAAGTGGGAGAAATCCCCTAGCATGCATATCAATCAAGTAAGGAATGAACTGTGATACAAATGCAATTAGCAAAGGGGCTAGCGTGTTGTTAGGTGCCGAGGTTAAGCAGAAGAAGAAGTACCAGAAAGGGGAAGGACAATAGGAGAAATTTACATCGACCGGATTGCTATCGCCCTCCGAGCAGCCGACGTACTCCTTGCCATAGGTTAGGTGGCTCATAATGTCGACCATGGCATGAGCGTGGCCGCCAGGGGCTCCCACTGTGGCGGCTCTCCCTCGCATGCCAAGGGCGGCGATCATGGTCTCGACGACGGAGGCGACGCCAGTACAGTCGACGGCAAAGTCGACACCAAGCGGTGGGCAGATGCCGCGGATGCACTGAACTATGTGGCCCCGGTCAGGGCCGGAGATGCCGTGAGTGGCGCCGAGCTGCTGAGCAAGCGCGAGGCGCCCAGGCTGCAGGTCGATAGCAACAATGGTGCTGGCCCCGCGCATCCGGCCAGCCATGATGGCGGCCATGCCAACGGAGCCCACGCCAAAGACTGCGAGAGAGCTACCGGGCTGGACGTCCAGAGTGTTCAGGACGGCACCAACGCCTGTCTGCACGCCACAGCCCAGCGGAGCCATGAGGTGCAGCGGCGTCTCCGGGCCGACCTGGACTAGACTCGACTGGTGGACGACTGCGTGTCTGGAAAATGAGCTTTGGCCAAAGAAGGAGCTAAAGAGCGGCCGCCGTTGGCCTGACATGGTGGCGACGGTAGTAGTGATGAACAAGGCCGCTGATCCGTCCGGGCGTTTGCCGCCGAAGTTGCGATCATTGAAGTTGTAGCAGTACGCCGGATGACCGGAGGTGCATCCCGGACAAGATCCGCAGTGGGAGAAAGACAGGAGTACCTTGTCCCCGCTAGACACAGCGGTGATGGCGGACCCGACTTCTACAACAACTCCGGCTCCTGCAGCTGTCAGAACCGGCTCCACTTAAGATTGCGAATAAGCTTCCCTTCATGTCCCAGAACAGCGTAGGGCTTGCAAGGTAGCTTTCCAGAAGCACAGGATATATCGGTATGGCACATGCCAGAGGCGTGAATCTCCACAAGTGCCTCGTCCGGCTGGAGATCATCCAGGTCTACTTCATGCAGCTCGAAACGGCCATCAAGCTTCGGAACGAGGAGAGCTGTAGTAGTTCGTGGCATCGTGTAGCTTTCCCGGCGGGTTAGGGACCGAAGCCGTGTCGAAGAGGGAGATATAACAGAGAGAAGGGAGACGCGCGCCGAAGAGAGAGACTCGATGGGGCGTTAAGACGTGCTACACAAAGTCCCACCGTAGTACGAGAGATTGTAGGTCGCATATTCAACTGCCGTTTAGAGATACCGGTCGGAGTAAGCGGTGGGCGTCTCGTTCGTTTCCCCGGGGTTACCCCACTTCCCCGGGCAGAAGAAAGCCACGTGAAATTTCTAGTGCGTTGCGGGGTCCGCATGAAAGCCCACCTCCCTCCGCCCCTATCCCACCTCATTACCGCCACATGTCTTGCTTTATACAATGTAAAACGTTTCTGGCTGGAAGGTATTTAGGCTTATGGTCTTGGTGACAACCCGAAATTTAGAACGGAAATTTTATCAGCTCATCTCCCATCTTGATAGGCGTTGTCCTGCGATTGCATCTCCTTATATTAATTATATCCAACATGCTAAACGCATACACCCTGCTGTTACTTGGCCTCCTAGCTGCTCTCCTACGGCTCCTGCTCGTAGGAAGGAGACCTGAAAGTTACCCTCCAGGACCTCCAACCCTGCCCGTTCTCGGGAACATCCATCTGGTATATGCTTATGATCGCTTTTGATACAGGAACAAGGTGGCTAAGCGTTTAGATGCCGGACCGAGACCTCCACCTAAAGCTGCGCAAGTGGGCAGACCAGTACGGGCCCGTCTATAGTCTCATCCTAGGAACTCAGACCCTTGTTGTGCTCTCAAGCGACAAGGCCGTCAAAGACCTGCTAGACAAAAGGAGTGCGATATATTCGCATAGGCCGGAACTGTATGTCGGCCAGAAGCTAGCCAGCGGCAACCTCCGACTTTTGATGATGGTTTGTTCAATTGTTTACTATATGTACATTCTGGCCCACCGTATAGAGCTTTGTGCTAATCTGAGATCCTAAACATAGGGATACGGTCCAGTTTGGAGAGGAGTGAGTTTTAGGATAAGGTGTCTTTCTGTGGCTTTTTAATTCGATTTTCACTAATCCGTGCTTTCAGTATCGTAAAATGGTTCATGCACTCCTCAACATCAATGCCTCCGCCGCATATGTGCCTTATCAGATCCTAGAGAACAAGCAGATGCTCTACGAGATGGTTACGCAGCCGGACCAGTTCCTTTACAACATCCGGCGGTACTCTAATGCCCTTACAACCACTATGGTCTTCGGTTGGCGGACGCCCACATACAGGGATAAGAAGATGATGCAGCTCTTCGACGGCTTCTCTAAGTTTGCTGACCTTAACCAGACGGGTGCCGCTGCTTTGCTTGACTCCTTCCCTATTCTGCGGAGCCTTCCCGAATTTCTCATGCCCATGAAGAAGATGGCCAGGGAGCTCCACGAGAAAGAAAAGGATCTCTATCGGAGCCACTGGCTCGAGGCCAAGGAACGCGTTGCTAAGGGAACTATTACGCCGTGTTTCTGTGTCGGGCTGGCCGAGTGCCAGAAAAAGGATGGCTTCAGTGATGACCAGGCCGCATACATCTCGGGGACGCTCCTCGAAGCCGGATCTGACACCACCTCTAGCACGCTCTATGCCTTCGTCCAAGCCATGCTCCTATACCCAGAGGTCCAGAGGAAGGCCCAAGACGAGATCGACCGTCTAGTCGGTGACGACCGGCTGCCGACCTTGGGCGATGACTCTAGCCTACAGTACGTGCGCGCGTGCATGAAGGAGACTATCCGCTGGATGCCCACGACTATCCTAGGTGCCGTGCCCCATGCCGTTACTGAGGACGATACCTATATGGGGTACCGCATCCCCAAGGGTGCTGGCATTATCAACAATGCCTGGGGCATCCATATGGACCCGGAACGCCACCCAGATCCGCGCCGCTTCGACCCAGAGCGCTACCGTGACGACCGTCAGAGCCTGGGAGACGCCGCCGCGAATCCAGATCCGTCTAAGCGAGACCAGTTTACATTTGGCGCCGGCCGCCGCATATGCCCTGGCATTCACGTCGCTGAGCGCAGCCTCTTCCTCGGCATGTCGCGCATGTTGTGGGCTTTTAATATCGAGCCTGCCCTCGACGCCGGTGGACGGCTCGTTATCCCGGATCCCGATAATCTAACGCAGGGCTTCGTGTGCATGCCAGTGGAGTTCCCGGCAAGGATTACACCTAGGTCCGAGTTAAGGAGAGCTAAGGTCGTCCAAGAATGGAAAGATGCTGAGAGAGACCTGCTTGACCCAGTTACAAAGCAGTGGCGCCAGCCGCCGGTAAAGGTTGCACCCGAAAAGACTTGAACTCAAAGTATTTGAAGTTTAATTTAGCTAGGTTCGGTTTTTACTAAAAGAGTCAGAGACTATCATTTATATCCACGATGGCTACGCTTATAAGCTCCATCAAAGTTCTAACCACACCGAGAGTGCTTATGATGATAATACGCCACTAGATGCCGCAAGATCTAGTGTAGCCAATTGTCGAACTTCGCTTTTGGCTATACCACAGATCTTGCGTATGTTTGCCGCACATGGCAACTGGAAGCACCACACGTGCTGGCCTAGTTATAGCTAGGTCCCGGTAGTAATCTGCGGTTGCCTTCAATTCTACAGCAGCCTAGTCGGCGAGTAATACCGGCCTGCTAACAGGAGTGCAATCTAAGAGCTCCGGGTAAAGTAGCATTTCTAAAGGTGCGTGTGTTGTGGGCAAGTAGTCTGCCACGATGGCATAGGTACTTCCCTTTTTATCTAGCCTATCCTCACATAATGTTAAGGGGCCTGGAAAGTCGCCGTAAGGTATGATATCGGGTGTACGCAACTAGGGCCACCCGGAAGGAGGCGTTAATTGGCAGCCTCGACATTTGGCCTCGTGCCCAGGTCCTTCGAGTCCGATGCTATCTTTACCCCTAACTGGACAGGTCCGCTCATTGTTCATCTCCTCCAGCCCATTCCATATACCTGTCGGAAGTCCTGAATCGGAGCTCAAAGCCTTCTCTAGCAAGCCGCTTCTTCATTACCAGGCCGACCGCTCCCTCCTCGTCCCTGCTTAGCTTGGCTTTCGCCCAATCGCAGTCTGACTCGTTCCGGCCTCGCAATCGAGACAGACCAAAGTCAATCATAAACACCCGATAAAAACCACTCCTGTCGCACTGGACGACAAAGTTGTCGGGTCGAACATCTGTATTAAGGATGCCGTGGTCGCCGGCCACCTGGACGATGGCGACGGCTTGATCGACGATGCCTTGCCATTCAGATTTGGGCGCGTGATCTTGCATCTTCGATAAGGAGAAACCGTCGATGTACTGAAGCAATATTCCCTTAATGTGAACCAGTTCCGCGGCGTCGGTGCAACCGATGCCAGCGTTCGGGAGCGAGAGGGCGAGATGGACACATGCTAAGAGGCGGGGAACTAGCTTTCCCTGGATGTCGCGAAGGGTATCGTACACAGTAGTCTCAGCGTCGAAGAGTTCGTGAACTTGGTTAGTTAGGAATGTTTCGATCTGGTCATCGTCCCAGGTCTCCCCCGTGTCCTCCTCAAAATTGGGAATGGTGTGGAGATTGTGAAGAAATTGGCGCGCTGCGCCCGTCTGGACGGCATTAATATACTCTTTTTCCACATCCGCTGTCCACGGGTCGACACCGTGATTGCGCCTAAGCTGCTCCGAGAAGCGCCTGTCGTAAAGCTTTAGAAACGCCGGATTTTCGAGACAACCTTCGTCTAGAAGGTCCACGATCATACAGCACGAAAGCGTGCGGGGATTCTGAAGCTGCCGAATTCGAACACGTACCGTAGAGGCTAAGCGTATTTCGCCGCGCTCGGGAATAACGCTTAAGGCTAAAACCTGACCGACTTGATATTCCTTAAAGGGAGAGCAGGAAGCCATCTCTATTAACAAAATAAAGGAGAGGGTTAAAAAACATGTAGTACTATTACAGTTATAGGGTAAAGGAGGCGTAAAGCGAATGTAAGTGTGTAGGAATTATAAAAAGGTTAAGTATAAGGTAAACGGATTTGTCTACAAATAAAATTTAAGAACTGCTCCGTGCACTACTCGTGCCACGCCCCCACTTTAATTAATTTCGCAAAGGCTTACTAACCAAAGTTAGTGCTAAGCACTAAAATAGGCAGACCACTAAATTAAACAGATTTCTTACCAAAAAACTTTACAGATTTGTATTAAATTAAAAAATAAATAACTGTTAACGCTAATACTAAAGAAAGGCTGCTTAAAGCCGTGGCTTTTTAGAAAAACAACCCTTAGTATTTAGTAGGTAGTATTGCGTAAGATTTTAACGTTTTACGCAATACGTTAAGCAGACAAATTTATAGCGGTATAGTTGCTAAAGGGCGCCTTGCCTTTAACGTAAGGCTTACGCCTTTAAAAGAGGCGGCGTTATATAAATATATTAATAGACTAAAGATAGTTAACCTTATAGTAAGGCGTAAATTTATTACTAACGCTACTAATACTATACTATAAGAGAGGTGCTAGCATTTAAATACGCTTTAGTTAGCCTTACTTAAACTATACGCTTTTTAAAACGTTAAAAATACTGTATATATTACTAAAGTGTCCTTAATATTAAATACTAAGCTAATAAGCGTTTACTTTAAGTTATAAAGTACTTTAGCCTACTATAAAAGGTATAAGAGGATAATAGTATTATTCTTTATAATATTTAGAATATAAATAAAACAAGCTTTTAAATTAGTATAAGTAAAGACTAGTTAGTTATTATTAAAAGGCTAAGGTCTTAATACCTTAGCATAGTATAAAATAAAAAGTTTATATTATACGTAAGGTAACTATATAAGGAAGTTTACCCTTAGTAAACAGTTACTCTATTTAAAAGGTTTATATAGTTAACGTAAGGTTTATAATATTTATAAATAGCCTTAAAATTATAAGCAGTGTATAAATCCTTAAAGGGCGTAAAAGCCTTTAACTAGGTAGTAAGTATAGTAAGTAAAGGCAATAGTAACACAGCCGCCTTATGCTTACGCACGCGGCTCCTGCCTTGCTAATTTAGCTAACCTTCTCGCTAAAAGGCGTAGCGTTATGTTCTTTTGCTCTAGCGTAAGGAGTTTAATTAGACTTTCTCTTATAAAAACTTGTTTAGGTTTGCCTTACTTTTTGCTAATAAAAATAAAATCGTCTAAAATATTATTAGCTTATTAAATGCAGAATAATTTAACGATTCTAACAATAATATTTTTATTATATTCTAAGAAGTAGTTTTGTTATAATTAATTTTTAAAGTGGTAAAAGTATAGAAATTTAATAAGTAGGAGAGGAGAGAGCAAAACGTAAATTTAATTAGCTTAAAGCTAGAGTAGTAATTAAACAAATCTTTTTTTTAATTAGCTATTATAGTAAAATAAGTAGGATTATTAAGTAAACTAGTAATTAAACAAATCTTTTTTTTAATTAGCTATTATATTACTAAGGCTTTAGGGTTAGAAAGTAGGTCTAAATACCATGTTTAATAGCCCTACATACAACTTTATTCTTTTTAATAAAGATGCCCTTACAGGCTAGATAGCCTACACAGCCCTTACAGCCCTTCTAGCCCTTACTACTAAAATAGCTAAAATAGCGAAATACTATGTTTAATAGCCCTATATCCTTTTTTTTTTTTAAACAGCTACCGCTACAGCGGTAAAACCAATGTAAAAAACTAAACCCTTTAATAAAGAGAAGGATAATTATCCGTTCTATAATATCCAGTTAACTAGCCGCAAAAAGTAGCTGTATAGCATATAGCTAGCTTATATAAACGTAGGTAATATATGTAAAGAGGCTATAAAGTAAAGACGGTTTAAAGAGAGGTTATTTATAAAAAGAAAAGAATGTAAGGTAAAAAGGGAGGAAAGACTTTATAAGCGCGTTACGCTATAAAATTATATAAAAACGTTAAAGCGCATAGTCGCGCCTAAAACACGTACTAACTATTACGCTACTAGCGTAAAGAGTAAAAACAATAACAGCATGTTTAGTAAATGCCTTGTATATAAGGTATATATAACATAACACATCTTCTTTTTGTAAGCTACGTAATATACCTATACGTCTCTTTACGCCTAAATGCGTAAAAAGTAATACGTAAGCGTTAGTAAAACCTCTTATGCCTAAATACGTAAACATAGCACGTTATTTAAATTAAACAGACTAATGCCGCCTTTTATACCTAAATACGTAAAATTAAAAGCGCCTAAGCAAATAAGCGTTAAAATAAGAGTAGGTTGTAATAAGAGATATACATTATAAAAAGAAAATAAATATAACAAAATAAAACATTTAAGTACGTAAGAAAGGCTGTATTTAGATAAAATACAAATATTTAATCTAATACTATAACTAAATTTAATCTATTACTATAACTACCCATCTACCTATATACCGTATAAGGAAGTAGCGATCTACCTATTCCCTATTAAGGCAGTTATAGCGCAAAGAATTATTTATCTCCATTACTATTTAAACCTATCCTACTCCTAATTTACAACTTGTAACTCTTACTTCTTCCTATGTAGAAGAGAGGCAGACAAGAAGGCTAAGACAGCCGTTTAAGTTAACGACGTCGTGGCTATCCGCTACTACCATAGCTTAAAATGCCTTCCTTATGTTATCTAGGAAGACAGTTTTAAGATCCTTATGCTTGCTAAATTTAGCTAAGCTGCGGACAGATGTTATAATCCGGTTAACCGAGTTTGTAAGGAGAGGATAACTCCTAGCCTTTATATAGCTAATTAATTTATATTTAGTGGTAACTGTAGCTAAGGGTATGGCTGCGGCGTAGAGTGTGGCTATGGCGTAGAGTGTGGCTGCGGCATAGAGTATGGCTATAGCGTAGAGTGTAGTTGTAAGAGTCCTTATTAATCGGTGTTTTTATAAATTAGGACTAGCTAACGCGTACGTTAAAACTATAATTAGCATAGCCTTTGCCTATAGGGCATTAGTATAAGGAGAGGATATGTCCTAACCTTCCTTAGCTAATTAATTTATATTTAGTGGTAACTATAGCGTAAAGTGTAGCTACGGCGTAAAGTTTAGCTGTGGCGTAGAGTATGGCTATAAGAGTCCTTATTAATCGGTGTTTTTATAAATTAGGACTAGCTAACGCATACGTTAAAACTATAATTAGCATAGCCTCCGCCCGTAAGGCATTAGTATAGGGAGAGGATATGTCCTAACCTTCCCTAGCTAATTAATTTATATTTAGTAGTAACTATAGCGTAGAGTATAGCTATAGCGTAGAGTTTAGCTACGGTGTAGAGTTTAGCTACGGCGTAAAGTATAGCTATAAGAGTCCTTATTAATCGGTGTTTTTATAAATTAGGACTGGCTAACGCGTACGTTAAAACTATAATTAGCATGGCCTCTGCCCGTAGGGCATTAGTATAGGGAGAGGATATGTCCTAACCTTCCCTAGCTAATTAATTTATATTTAGTAGCGACTGTAGCGTAGAGTGTAGCTATGCCTTCCTTATATTGTTTAGGAAGACAGTTTTAAGATCCTTATGCTTACTAAATTTAGCTAAGCTACGGACAGATGTTATAATCCGGTTAACCGAGTCTGCAGGGAGAGGATAACTTATAGCCTTTATATAGCTAATTAATTTATATTTAGTAGTAACTATAGCGTATAGTGTAGCTACGGTGCTACGGTGTAGAGTAAAGGTTAGTAATAGCGGCGTAGCTACACAGGATATTATAATTTAAATATTTATAAAGAGGATTAATTTAATCTAAGCATAGAGAAGGGATTAAATTTAATGTTTAAGGAAAGATAAAAGAAATGCAGATTGCCCCTTCCTTATACAGGGTATAGTAGCCAGGGGTACGACTGTAAAAGCTGCTAGAAGGCGCGTGTATAGTTTGCTAATTACTTATACAGAGTGTAGTGGCTAGCAGCGCGATTATAGCAGCTGCTAGTAATAGCACAAGTAATAAAGTAAGTGTAAGTTAGGTATAAATAATATAGGTAGTTTAATAACTAATATGCTTCTTACCTAACTAGCTATACTACACTTATAAGTTATAATGTATTAAGCGTAACGTAGCATCTTTATATTAAATATAATATTTACTATAAATAGTAATACGTTTAAAAAATAGTAGAAGAGTAAAGCTTATAAACCTATTCTCTTTTAAGTTTTAGAGTTATATACATTGTCTAGCTATTAATAGCATAGCTAAATAAATTAACGTAGAAATATAAATGTAAAAATGTATAAATAAATAAACTAAACTTCCTTTATAAAAATATAAAAACATTATTAACATTAAGTAGCCTTTTAACGTAAAGATGCGCTATATTTGTATTATATATTAGTAAATAAAGAGGACGTTGTAGCTAGCCGCATACGGAAGGAACGAGGCGGCTTGGTTAAGCGAATTAAGAAGAAGGTTAAAAGAAGACGTTAAATCTGTGTTAGGAAGGCATAAAGGAGGCATTTCGTAGACGAAAACGGAAGGCACCCTATAGGTATATATATTTCGTCCTTACCTCCTTCCCTCTTTGTTAATCTCTCCCCTCTTCCTTCCTCCTAACCCTCTTTTACTAGCTAGTAAGTAAACAACACACTTATTAAAGGAAGCTAATCGGCTAACTAAAAAGCTACTATAGCCGTTTTTTTTTTATATTTAGACATAAGGTAAGTAAGAAGCATATAAGAGCGTAAACGATTAAAAAAAAAATTAAAAACTAACTTTGCTTAAACCTAACTTACTATAGTAAATCTAGCCTAGTCTACGCATCTTTACGCTAAGTAAGTAATAGGTACCTTATACGCACATTACATACTAGTAACTAATAACGAGTAGGCTATGCCGCCTAAAAAAGGACGATGGAAGGTTGTTAATCTAACAGCTAAAACGACTAAGACAAGGCTTAAAGACGTACTAATAGATAAGTATAAAATTCTACGGGAGGCTTACGTAACTGTTAGCACTAAGTAAACGAACAATGTTTTTACGTATAAGAACGTGCTTTATACTAGCCTAAGCCCCCCTCCCTAGCATGTGTAAAAGTAGCCTTAGGTTGTTTTGCTATAGACTAAAGAAAATAAAAGTAAGATTAATAGGGGCGACCTTATAAACAAACTGCACAAAATGCTACTATTAGAGAAGATTTTATGCTTAAAGCCCTTTAAGGGTAAAATAAATAACTATAGGAAGGCAGCAGCTTTCCTAGAGTTTAGAGAGACAAACACGTTTTTAACCTAGCTTAATACTAAGTATAAGTTAGCTAGCATATATTTACCCCCCTACTATATAAACCCTCTTAGGCACCTCTTAGGGGGAAGATGCGCTAGAATGTAAGGGCTGCTAGTACTAAACTGTACTAAAGACCTCTTATGCCTTAATTAGCGCATTAAGGCGCTAAATACCCTATAGGTACAATGGCTACCCCCCTTACTATAACACACAAGGTCTCCTATGCTAGTCTTAAGGCAAAGAGGCGTTAACGGGCACCTAGTTGCTGCATACTACTTATACTACTATATAAGAAACTGTATATAAGATACTAACATAAGGTTAGGCGCTAACATTATGCACGAATATACAAACACGATTAAGGATAACTTCCGTAGCTATAAGGGGCGAAAAGCCCCTTTTAAGATATAGTTTTTAAAGATGCTTATAACTATTAGCAAAAAAGACGAGCTAAAATTACTTATAAATGTTAATAAAAACAAGATAGCTATAGGGCTAACTAAGAAGGCTACAGGCACTTCTACTAATAAACTGCTTAATGTTATAGTAATAACTATAGCTACAGCTTATAATGTGTTACAGTTCTTTATAAATAGTAAGCCCGCCTTTAATGCCTAGTTCCTGCTAACGGCGAAAGACGACGCGATTATAGGATATAGCGGAGACGACTAGCTTTATAGTTTTATTACTATACGCACCTTTCTTAATTAACGCAGCGGTAAAAGCTAACTATTTAATAGCTATAGCGCAAAAAACTAGGTAATACCCGTCCCGTTCGCTAGAGCCGTTAACAGGATAAGGATTCTCTTAGCGGAATAAGCGAGCGTAATTGTAGCTAATGTTACCTACTGCGTTAAGATAGCTCGCTTAATCTATGTTATACGTAAATCCCTAGACACTATTATCTTTTGCATGCGCGCTACAATGCTAGTAAAGCCTAAGAGGCCTTAGCCGCTTACGTAGGACGAAACGCGTGTAAAGGCTAATAAAACGGTCGTTAGCATTATAGCCAAGCTTAAAAACATAAACAAGACTACTAATCTCTTTACGCATAGCAGGGCGTAAGAGCTACTATATAAATTAGAGAGGCGAGAGCCTGTTAACGTAAAGACGCTAAAGGTCTTTGCTAAGCTTTGTAAACTGCGCGCTAGACAAGGGCTAGGGGCCGTGCTGCCTTAAGAAGTTACTAAGGTAGTAAATACAGCTACTAACTAGGTTATTAAGAAGCTTGCTTAGAATAGCTAAACGCTTAACACTGCGTAAAACGTAAAAACAAACATTTATAAGGCGGTTATATATAGCGTAGGCGAGAAGGTTGTGTATAATGCTAGGGCAATGTATAATATTAATTTAGCTAAATCCTACGCGCGTAAGGTTACGCGCCTTTTAAATAAGACTACTACAAAGTATATTAACATTAAGAATGCAGTTCCTAAGTACAATCTTATTTTAAATAATAACTAGTCTAGCATCTTAATACTAGCTTATAACTAATTCTAGTTTAAGCCTTACTAAGTTGTTAGTATGTTATAACTATATTTCTAAGCGCTATATAGCTACTAATAAAAAAAAAGACGCTGCTACTGCCTAGCGCATTTTAGACTATACCCTGCTACAATTTACGCTACTTGCTAATAAGACAGAAACTAGTAAGACAGCGACGTACATACTAGCGCTATATATAAGCGTGTGCTAAAGGAAGAAGGCGGCGAACGGACTATTTCGCCTATATATGCTAATCGTTCTAGCTTTTATAATTGGCTAGGTCTTTTAAGAGATTTATAAAATGTTTAATAACTTTTTTAAAGTTAAGGTCTACTATAGTAATCTGTTAGCCTTAAAAGATAAGAGCGACTAAGAGCTATAAGACTCCTTTATAATAGTAAAGGAATGGGAGGCCTTTTTAAAGTATATAAGTTTAAAAGAGGGTAAAAACAATAAAGAGGTAAGGTTGTCCCCCTCCGTCTTTAACGCTTAAATGCGCCGTTTTTTTTTTTTAACGCCTATTACCCTTAATAAAAGTACTAACACCCCTTTTCCTAATTAGACTAGGCGTACTGTGGCCCTTACAACGTATACAACGTTAACTAGGCGAATGCTTAAAGCTACGTTTATAAAAACTTAGACTAATGCGCATAGTATAAACTAGGCGGCTAGCAAAGAGGATAATAAGGATAATAAGGATAACAAGGATAATAAGGACGATAAGAATAGCGGGAACGGCAGGGCCGATTATATAGAAGTTAATAACTACGTAAAGGCCGGTAACCGTATAAAGATTAATAATAATAAGGGGACTAACAACATTCTAGCTAAAGATAAGGAGGACGAAATTAACGAAGACTAGTTTATAGCTAATAATGCTAATTAGGTTAACGCTACTAATAGAGACGTAACGTACAAGATGCGCGGAACCCTTAAATACCCGCTTAACTTAGTTAAGTTTAAAAGTTTTATTTTAAACGAATGCTAGTACATCCGTTTCCTAAACAAGTTGTTTATATAGGTAGCACGCGCTATAAAGAAGGAGACTGTGCTATTTATTAGCGTAACGCCTTTTCTTAACTATATACGAGATATTAGTAGCCTGTTTATAATTAGGGCTAAACACACTAGACTACGGTTCTTAGTCTTAACCGTTAAGGGCGTTACAAACTACATTCTTTAGACAAAGTATAACCTGTATAAAGAGTATAAGGAGTTCCTGCCCTTGTTTAGCGTTAAACAAATAAAGAAGGCCATAGGGCTAGCCGCTTACAAAAAGATGTTTAAAAAGAATAGTACGTAGTAGTAGTAGGTAAACTTACAAGCTATTCTTACTACTACACAGGCCGCTTTTTAGTACCTAAATTTCTTATAAGGGCCGCTTTATAAGGCGCTAGCGCTTTTTTAACTACGCCGCTTAATAAAGACACCGGTAATGCTACTAAACGGGAGATTGTCCTACCTAAACATTAACATCCCTCCGTATATAACTAAGACTTACATCGTTTTACATCTAGCCTAGTTAATGTAAGAAAGTGTTATAATAGTAATTAACTAGCGATTTAGCGCTATAAAAAAGTAGTAAGAGATACTAGCCAAGGCGCAAATAAAACGGAAGAAAGAGGCTAGGATAGTTAAAAGGGAAAAGCAAGCGAAGTTTAGCGCTATAGCGATAGAATCTAATAATAGTAAAAATAAAGAATTAAAAGAATTAGAAGAATTAGAAGAGGAAGAAGAGGAGGAGGCGGACAAATACAAGGACAAGGAAGAGGAAGAGGACGACAAGGAATATAACGAGGAGGAGTTAGGGCAAGATAAGGAGGATAAGCTTAACGACTAATACGAATTATATAACGAGCAAATTAATAACGCACTTTACGCAATTGGCTAGGGTTTGCTAGTAAAGCGCGTTATTTAAGCTAACTATTGCATAGTATTGCTACTGTCTTTTAACGCTAACTATGGCTAGTTAATGCAGGCTATTAAAACTAAAGCTAAGGGTTTTCTTAGTGTTAGGACCGCTGCTAACCTGCGTAACGACGGGCTAGCCGCTAGCCTCTGCTAGCTTGCTTAAAACATAATAATTAACCTAGCGGACATACTGCTAGTCTCTTAAATAGATTGCCTCCTCTTTGTTATAAAGCACTTACCGGTACTAGTAAAGATCGTATTAATGGTTATTAACCTGTACTATAAGAAACGGCGCGTCCTTATAATAGTTAAATAACCGTTTGTTTAAGAGTAAGTTCCCCTACTAAAAACTAGGATAAATGCGTTTAAGAGGACAAGGGGTCTAGTCGTCTAGCAGCGTACTTAAGCGTTAAGAGTTACGTTAAACCCCCCTCTTTAATTATTAAAAAATTAGACGGATATAATAAAGGGGCGACGCACTTAGGCGTAAAGGGACGTATAAGACCCCTTTAAGACCTCCCTACTAAGTAATACGCTAACAAAATAAAATTATTATATAAACCTTGTCTAAGATTAGGCTGTTTATAAAGTTTGTTTACGCTAGCTATTCGCCCCTTAAGCGGCGTTAGTTAGTTCGTCGCTTTAACAATCTAAACTTAGATGTTAACGTTTTTATTACGTTGCTTAGCGTGTTAAGTTATAGCCTTAATCTGCATAGCAACTGCTATAACGGCATTATTGCGTAGTACACTTAGTTACACAATATAACCTATTAAGCGATCGGGCGGCTAATTAGGATTAGATAGAAGAAACCTATAAATTAAACGCTCTTTAAATATAATAGGTTATTCTATAACCTGTAAGAGTTAAAACTATACACTAAGTAGTTTAAACAGCTCTTAACTAACATTAAGATGCCTAACGGTATTACCAGATATACGTTATTAGTCGTTATCTACAAGGTTATTAAGACGTTTTAGGGTTAGCCATTTAACTAATACGTATAAACACTACTAAAACCGTTGTCCGTACTAGAATATAAGACTACGTAGCAGGCCTGCCTTAGTACGTTTCTTAGTTTTTTAGCATAAGCGTTTGTTATAGCTAGACTAAATTTATAGGCAAAGCTTGTTAGACTTTTTAAACGACACTATAATAAGTTTGTAGCGGAATAGGTTATAAAGGAGTAACCGGATTACTAGACCAGGGCTAAGCTTAAGAGATTTTTAGAATTACTCCCTACAGACGATAACGATAACGAGACAGAGGAGGCTAAGGCGGAAGAGGAGGATAAGGACTTAACATAGGCAATACATTTTAAGTTAAATGTAAATATTAATATAATCTAACCCCCCTTAGCCCCCCTCCTAGCTCCTGCCCTCCTCTTAGCTTAGACGTCCTCCTTAGCTACGGTGCCCTTCCTACCCTAGGCGACCGCCCTGGCTTAGACGTCCTCCCTAGCCCTAGTGCCCTCCCTACCTTAGGCGACTGCCTTAGCTTAGACGTCCTCCCTAGCCTTAGTGCCCTCCCTACCTTAAGCAAACCCCTTAGCCTAAACATCCCCCCTAGCCCCGGTGCCCTCCTTGCCTTAAGCAAACCCTTTGGCCTAAACATCCCTCCTAGCCTTAGTGCCTTCCCTACCTTAAGCGAACCCCTTAGCCTAAACATCCCCTTTAGCCCCGGTGCCCTCCCTACCTTAAGCAAACCCCTTGGCCTAAACATCCCTCCTAGCCTTAGTGCCCTCCTTACCTTAAGTAACCCCCCTAGCCCTAGTGCCCTTCCTGCCTTAGGTAACCCCCCTAGCCCTTACACCCTCCTTGCCTTAGGCACCCCTGCTAACCCCCGCTACGGAGGTTCCGCTGTATACGCCGTCCTTAGCTTAGGGCCGTACGCGGCGTACTCCGCTACAGGTTATGTTAACACCTGTTCTCGTCTAAACGTTACGTACGCTAAACCTTTACGCAGACGCCTCGTTAGATTCGCTGCTAACGTTAGTACCCTCTTCTTTAAAGGATGCTAAGCCTTCGTTACTACTAAACCCTTTAGCGGCTGTATAGCTAGCTAAGACTACGCTTAAGAAGTTATTAAAGCGTTATGCTATATAACCTATAAAGGGCACTAGGAAGAGCTCCTAGGTTTAAAAGAAGTAGTAAATGTATAAGTAGGGTAGTAGTAAATGTAGCCTAGTTAGTTAGCTAGCGATAAGCCTATGTTTAAATTAAGAAGTTCTTTAGTAAAATTATAAGAGATCCTATGTTTAATTGCCTTACATTAGATAAGGACGCGCGTAGCTATCTCCTAATCGTTGTCGCCTAAGTTAATAACACGCGCTAAAGAGCTATACTCGCCGTTACCGTCTACGTCTACGTCTACGTTTAGCATACTATATAAGGGCATCTTAACAAGCTTATAGCCTTCCCCCTTTAATATATAGCAAACGCTGGTTACGGCCAGACTGCGTAAGAGGTTAGTAACGGCAAAGGTGCTTATAGTAAGCTATACAATATACAACTTGCATGTGTAGTAAACCTGTAATAAAGTAGGTAGCTTTAAGGCTAATGCCGTTATAATAAGGCGTAACTTCTCCTCCTTCTTAGTAGTGCTACTAAAGCGCGAAGACAGCCTTTAGTAATACGCTAGGAATGTTTTTAAGGCAAGGGCTAGAACGCTTAAACTAAAGACGTTAATAAGGACGGCGTAAGGCTGCTATACGTAAATAGTCTTTAGTAGCTAAGTATTGCTAAGCCTTAGGGTTTAGGGTTAGGGTTCCTTAGGGTTAGGGTTAGGGTTAGGGTTAGGGTTAGGGTTAGGGTTAGGGTTAGGGTTAGGGT